>VNJS01006357.1:0-15545 GCA_008042575.1 Drosophila watanabei | reverse complement strand
GAGTTCGGCGCAGGAAGAAATTAATTTCGCGACCGACACGAATATTGTTAATAACAAATAGCGCGTCGCGGGCAACAATTATTTGTTTTAATAACAAATACTTTTCAATGCACAGAAAAAAAAATATAATTTTTTAATTGCACTTTTTATTTGTATGTGTCACTGTCACTTTTAATTTTGTGTCACTGTCACTTTTAATATGTTGCCTTTGTTATTTAAAATAATTCTTGTCCACCCGGGGGCGCCATGAAATTTCTAAATAGTTTTTTAGAATTCAAAACCGAAAACAAATTTAGTGGCAAGAAATTATTTTATTTTGGCAAGACGATAACGAAAAGACGTGCGCTCGAATTGATCTCAATTTTTCGACAATCTTATATTTTATACAAGAGAACTTAAAGCCTAGCTTGACGACGGTTGGCGAAGGCGGGGCGAATTCGCAATGAGCGAGAGAGAGCTTTATTGTGCTCCCGCCTTCGCCCTACACTAACTTACACTAGACTTCAAAAGAACAAAACAAATTCAAATTAAACTCAAATGAGCCAACAGCTGTCTCTATGGGAACAGTCCCTTCTCAGTAACTCTGACATTCCACTCTGGGCTGAACTCAAAGCCTTCTTACAGGATCGTCATCGAACGCTCGAGGTGAATGAAGAGTTTAAGCCAAACGAAACGGTCGATCCAGACCTTTGAAAATAGGGTTACGGTAAATCCACAATCCTGTAAACTCTGTGCACAAGAGAACCATCCTATCCAGATATGTCCGCTATTCTTACGAATGTCAGGTATAGTTCCATCGATCAAACTCACTGCAGCGGAATTGTCCGACGTGCAAGAGAGGATAATTGTGTTCACTCAAAAGAATGAGTTTCCCGTCGAATACCAGGCCCATCCTCAAGCACTATTTCTAACCGAAACCCCTTTCTTGACGCAAACGGGGTCTTGAGGGCAAGCGGCCGACTACAAGCATCTGAGATGCTCAGTTATGATGAGAAACATCCAATCACCATCCCAGCACGGTGTAGGTTCGCGAAGCTACAAGTCCTTTTTACCCATCGCATACCTTGCATGGGGGGAATCAGTTAATGGTGCGACTGATTCGTTCCAGATTCTGGATCCCTAAGCTTCAGAGGCTGGTTAAAGAAACAATTCACTACTGTCGAGTTTGTGTCATACACAAAAAGAACCTGCAAAAGCAGTTGATGGGGAATCTCCCCCGTTCGAGATCCACTTTCTTCGGGCCTTTCACTCATACAGGCATGGACTTTGCGGGACCATTCGACATCAAGAGTTATGTCGGTCGAGCCTCCAAAATCACCAAGGGGTACGTCTGCGTTTTTGTCTGTTTCAGTACCAGGGCCATCCATCTCGATGCGACATCCCGTTTTCTCCCGTTTTTCTCTCGGCGTGGTTGTCCACAACACGTCTACTCTGACAACGGGAAAACGTTTGTCGGAGCCTCCAAGTCCTTATCCAGAGACTTCATGGAATCAGCAAGAGCATTGGTTCTAGCCAAGTACAGTCTCCAGAACTTGACCTGGCATTTTAACCCTCCTGGCGCACCTCATATGGGAGGGCTTTGGGAGGCTGATGTGAAGAGCTTCAAATCTCATTTCTACAAACACACAGCCGCAGGGAAGTACACCTTCGAAGAACTGGCTACCCTGCTTGCGAAAATTGAGGCCTGTTTAAACAGGCCTATTTCGCCAATGTCCAAAGACCCCACAGACCTTGTGGCTCTGAGTCCGGGGCATTTCCTAATCGGTGGACCATTCTGCCGGTATCGGAGCCTGAGATTGAAGAGAATCCAAGCTCCATAATTAATCGGTGGCGGAAATTGAAAGCCCTACATCAGCAGTTCTGTGTGCGTTGGAAGGAGGAATACCTGAAGGAGCTCTACAAAAGGAACAAATGGAAATTTCCATCGCGAGATTTGCAGGCCGGAGACATGGTCGTAATTAAAGAGGAATACTTACCATCCAACGAATGGCGGCTTGGGCGTATCCAACTGGTCTGTCCTGGCGGAGACGGCAAGGTCAGAGTGGAAGACGTGCTCACAACACGGGGCGTCATCCGACGGCCAGTAGCGAAGATGATTCATCTTCCAATGGACGGCCCCATCGATCACAGTGACTCCTCCATATGTTAATCCTACCAACTGACATCTTACTAGTCCTAAGTGGGTGTCATCCTACGTCGTCATGTGTTTTTCGTCCATGTCTGTTGATCATCCCCATCCATAACACTTCATTTTTTTATTTTTTCCATATTTATCCATCCATTATTCAGATCCGCATATACCATGGCTCCAACGACCCACCAAGTTGCACGCCGCCTGTCCGGAAGCCCGGACCATATATAGCCGCCATATATAATATGTAAAATTACTCTTGAAATAAAACCCGAAGCGAGACGACGCTATTTTACTTTGCACCCCAATAAACCCCATCTTTTGCCAGCATTTTTCTTTGGGAATTTTGGGATCGCTAATCATCAGGCCCCGACGTCATCAACGTATAATAATGCTATTCATTCAGCTACTAAATTAACACCACAAGAATTATTTACGGGAAGAACACAAAACTTCTTAAATAACGTGTCTTTTAACAACGAACATGATTACTTGCAAAAGATCAATGCGTTCCAGGCAGAATTGTATCCAAAAATCAAAGAAAGGGTAGAGCAGCAAAAGACTAGAAGAATAGAAGCGGCAAACACAGGTAGAACAGAACTGAGACCGGTACAGACAGGAGATACGATATTTAGGAAAGAGAACAGGAGAGATATGCTTACCCCTCGATTTTCGAAACACAAGGTGTTGGAAGACAATGGCCTGACACTAACATCAACAAGACCACAGAAGATTCATAAAGAGAAAATCAGAAGACTAACCAAACAAAATGAATCATAATTACAGGTGGTCAAGGACCATGGCGGCGGAAAGGACTTTTGGGTTCCGGCCGGTGGAAGAAGACAAGCCGTTGGCGCAGATCAATCTCAGCTCGGCAAGGATAATACAAACACACAAGACGTTTGGCTTCAAGAATATCAGGAAACAATAGAGGGAGTGGAGCAAACGCTCAAAGGTATATTCGAGGAGACAGATACAAGGGACCTAGTGAGAGCACTTAGGAACAAATTACAAATGGTAAAAGCAAGGCTATAAGCCATATGCCCAAAGAGCAGAAAAGCGAGAGGGTTAATAAATGGCCTAGGGTCAGTTGTCAAGTCCATAACAGGAAATTTAGACGCAGAGGATGCAGAAAGATTAGAAGACAAATCAAGAAGCAAGAAGAAGAGAGAAGAAGAGAGAAGGTTGAGAGAAGACATGAACACACAGGAAAGGACAGGCAGTAAGTTCACCATAATGTTTAAGAATTTGACAAAATTTATAAATGACGAGCAAAGCAGAGTAACCGCATTTATAAATAAATACAAAAATGGAATAAGTACGAATTTCTAGAATTTAAAGCAATTGTGATAAAGACATTTAAAAAAAAAACATATTCTTTACATAGGATTACATCACTACCTATGAATAAGACAGAATTTGTAATAACGCCAGAATACGTGGTAATTAATAACGAAGAAATGTACTACTACCAGAACAAATGTCATATATATGTAAGAACAACAAAATTGTAAATCAGATTAATGAAGATTGTCTAAAAAATCTGATCAGCGGAAAGGAAGCGGACTGCGAAACAAGAGATGCAGGGCTCATAACCAGGATTTTTGAACCGGAAGAAGGATATATTGTAAGAGAAGAGAGAACGGTGAATGGATCGGCATTAATCGCATTTAAGGAATACAGAACCATGGTAAACAACGTCCAGTACGTGGCGGTGGAGAGACTTGGCACGGCAAAGCTAAAACTGAAGATACCCCAAATCGAAGCTATTAAGAAGAATAGAACAACCCAAGAATTGGGAATACACGAGCTAAAGATGGAAGATATCGAAACGAAGCTACAGATCAACAAAACGCAAACTGGAACAGCAATACACACAACAGCGACGTATACAATGTTAACCATGTTATTGATACCGGGTTTGGCCGTGGCCGGTTGTTCAAAAAGGACGACCACCTTCACACCAGAGACACAACTTGCGACGTTCACGCCAACTATTGCTCCAACTGCCACCTTCACACCTACTATTGCTCCATTATGGTCGGTAGTTCAGTCTGGGGGGAGGAGTTACCGCCTCAGCATTGGCCCTCGGCGGTCCCCCGCCGAAACCCTTTCGGCAGCCACTCAAGTAGCAGAGCTGACTGGCAACTATGTTGCCAAATAAACACAAACAACTGGGCCGCACCGAGACGGACAACAACATGCATCCGGTCTGGTCTCACTTTCATTCCGCTAGGTCAGCATTTAATCAAAACCAATGTATATGCACTTTGTAGTCTAAAATAAAGGCAGTCAAGAATTACATTCGAAACGAGAAAGTCTCTTTTATTAATTTCCATAAATTGGCACAGGAAATATTAGACCCACGGCAGGGACCAAAAATGCATAACTCGCTTGCTTGATCATTGTTTTGTCTCTGATCCGGCGAGAGTTAGTTTAGCTAGGGTTGCGCCCCTTATGCGACCCAAAGATCCTTATCATCCTACTTTCGATGTGACTGTCGATATTGTGACTGATGTACAGCAGTGATGCCAATTTGTCCTTTTTCCGGACAGATCTGTCCTGTTTTTAACGCTTCATCCGGTAAAAATTGAAAATCATCCGCATACCTGAAATCTGTCCTTTTTTTAGATTTTTCATCTGGAAATCTGTCCTTTTTTTTAAATCTAATATTAATTCTTATATTTTAAATATATTTTCAACACATCCTGACATTAAAAGCAAAATAATTTCACATTATTCCAATATTCACCTAATAAATTGGGAAGCATTGAAAATACTTCAAAATTTTGGTCAGTAGTTAAGAGGTATCGGGATTCTGCAGGCAACAACCCCTATAAGGACCTGGTGAATTTCGCTCTCAGCCTGCTTTCATTGCCATGGTTAAATGCTGAGGTAGAGAGAGTTTTCAACCAAGTAAACTTGGTGAAAACCAAAATTAGGAACCGATTAGAGGTAGATAGATTAAATGCCATTTTGGCGATCAGGTAAATATATATATATATTTTAATATTTACGTTAAAAATGCATGGACATGTACTCTTTCCATAGATTCGGATTGCGTCGCCATAAATTATGTTGTCATAATTATAACTTGCCTGAAAAGTATCTCCAATCAATTGGCTCCATGGCTACTTATGAGGACAGCAATAATGACGAAGGAAAAATCATCGAAGATGTCTTAAAACTATAATCTTAATAACAATAATTATAAAATTACTGCAAACAAACTTTTTGTCCTTTTTTCTATCCTTTTTATAATATTTTCATCCTATTTTTCCTGTTTTTTTTTCTCAATCTGTCCTTTTTTTTTTTTAAATATTGGCATCACTGATGTACAGAGTATTTCTGGCCGACCAGTCACAAAAGTTCTCTCCTTTCGCAAGACGGACTTAGAAAGGCTGAATAATTTAATTTCTGAATTAAATTGGTCCGATCTGGACCAAATAGTCCCAGGGATATAAAAATCGCCTAGCACTACTAAATGGTCTCTATCAGCTCCGGCTTTAACCAGGTTTCTGTGAACACGATAAAATGGGACACAAACGAGAAACTATCAGAATACAAGTTTGGAAGCTTACTGCGTTGGCCTCTTGCATTCTGATAGGAAATTGTAAGAGAAAGATTTAGTTTTTGGGGACGGAAGTGTGGGTAGAGGGCCCAGTGGTCTGATCGAACCTGGGAAGAGTTATTCCCACAGGCAGACGTTTCTTTATCTTAGCTTTGTACTCTTTGACAACAATATGCTCTGGCCAGATTGCATTGGTAGAGCATATTGTTAAAAAAAGTTCGTTGGGGACATTTATTTTAAAAAATGGAATGTCTCTAGCATAAGAAAATCTGCATTTTTCCACCTTAATCTTTATTTTGTCGGCTCCGGTTTTGCCTTGAATAAAGGCAATTACATCATCCGATGTCTAATCAGGGGAGAGCCACGAAACGAATATCTTTTTCGTGGGTGGGACTACTATAAGGGCATTCGGCAAGGCAGACTGAGCAGCTGCATTGCCGGCATCGGCCGGTAGTCCAGGCCTGATACCCTGGGGGGATATATTAACGGGGATCTGAGGGGTCGCTATTTCAGAACCCCCAGAGGACAAATCAGATATAGACGGCGGAATGGTCACTCCTGCGGCACATTCGGATACCGAATATTTTTTTATACTCGATCTCAGGGTTTGTGAAGATGACCATGAGGTCGAGGGCAATGCCGGAGAAAGCTGCTTTTAAGGCACCGCGGCGGGTTGCTTGGAACCGCCCGCATGCGGCATCCCAGTTGCATTTTTTTTGCTTCGCTTCAGAGATTCATTTAATAGCTTAGGGCTATTAAATTGACTATCCAGCGCTAAGAGCATATCATGAGTTTTACGAAAACTGAATAATAGCTCTATAAAACTCATAAATAACTTAATTTCCTTTTCAACTACGCGGCAGGCCACACAGCAGTAGGGGAAGCCTTTATCGGCTTTAACAACATCTAGTGTCCGAGCACTAGCCTCAATGCACTTGGCGTGCTGTTGTTTTCGCACAACCAGCAGCCGATGGAGACATCATCTTGGAAAATACCTTATTGCTGGCTTTAACGAAGCAGACGATTCCAGTCATTATAGGGACTTACCACTGTACCTTTTACGTAAAGAGAGTAAGGGCGATAAATAAGATAAGAACTGCAACTGCACAGAGAGAGCGGGAGAGCAAGAGAGCGTAGGAGTCAGCAAGCTTAAAATCGTTTAGCTGTCGCGACGGCGCAAACAACTGCTGAACGAAGAAAGCACAAAAAGAAAATCAGAAAAATGCAAAAACAAACACCAGCAGCACAAACTTGTGAAATTAAAAATAGATTAATACACAAAACAGAAAAGCTGCATGCACACACGAAGTGAACGGGAACTTTATTAGGCACAAGATAGACAATTTAAATAAAATCCCGATGGTTTTTATTACAAATTTATCACAAAACGAGAGCGCAAGAAAAAAACACGACCGTTCACTTTGAAGCAGGGACAGTAAATAATGATTATGAGTTTAAAAAAATTGAAGCCCAAAACAGTTTCCAAAAAAATTGGAAAAAATTGTCATAAGTTAAATTTTCATGGCGAATTCAAAAACAAGACAGTGTTTTTTTTCAATTCTTATGAAAAAAATTGATTTTGAATAATTAAAATTAATTTTAATAATAAAAAATAAGTAATAATTATTAAATATCAATTTTTATATACAAATTACTCAATAACTTTTATTTTCAATTTTTAAAATAAAAGTTATCAAATAATTTTTATTTTTCAATTTATACAATAAAAATTGAAAATAAAAGTTATTGAGTAATTTTTATATAAAAATTGATATTTAATAATAATTACTAATTTTTTATTATTAAAATTAATTTTAATTATTCAAAATCAATTTTTTTCATGAAAATTAAGAAATAACTTTTATTTTGTAATTTTTTGCTTTTTTATTATAACCGTTACAGTCCCTGCTTTGAAGGGAATAGACGAATGAATAAACCACTTAGTATGTATGCAAACAAACAAACAGGCAGCACGCCTTTAATTATTTTCCTCGTATTCTTTTCTATATTGTCCATCCCGCCTAGTAACACCAAACCCAAACAGGCACGTGCTTGGCGTCATACAAACCAATTAGCAGCATCATTAGCCAACCAGACGATCGATCAGAAGGCGAAGGCATCCCGGCGACCTTTGGACAAAAGGTCGACACACCTTTTAAATTGTAACACTTCATTTGTCGTTTATATGTCACACAAATTGTTTTCTAATTTCCTGTTAGGTTAATCATGTCCCTTGTTCCTAATCGTTAACATTTTAAAGCCATTCAGTTGCATGCTCAAAGTAATAAAATTTATGTGTTAAAAAAACAAGGTATCATAAGGGACACTTGAGTGCACTGACCGTAGTGCATTAACATTAATGTATTATATGGTAAAAATATAGTAAAAAAATACTCCTCAAACATTTTATTGGCGTAACATTTATTAAATATGAAACTATTAAGACTTTAACAAATTTATAATTCGTAGTTCCTTAATAATTTATAAGCATGACAGAAATCCCACAATTCCAGTTTTTACTTCTTCTTTTTATGTATGTACAAAATATGCTGAAATCGTTCTATATGGGGCATCGTATTTACCATACGGTAAATTTTTTTTACAGTGTTTTCATTTTCGCCAAAAAGAACAGTTATATACATAAATGCTTTGTTAAATGAACACAATTTTTGCTCAGGTGTGTACTGAAGTGAATTTACTTCATAAACCTTGAAAATCTCATAAAAGTAAGTTTTGATCAGCGTAAAACTTAAACCACACGAACTGCAGGAGTCATCTTAACATTACATAATCACTAACGGGGGTAAAGGAGCCCATATATGATAACTAATCTGGTGTTTATACACTGGCGGTCGTAGGTTAGCCTCACCTTTACATGTATTAAAATTTGCCTAATTTTTATTAAGTTTATAAACGAACTTATGTAAAAGAATAGAATATTTCCACTCGCAAGAACTTTCCAATCGAAACATTACAAACAAATAAATCGTAGTTTAGGGGATGCTGAAGTAAATAAAAAATCTATATATGAAAAAAGGGAATTATTTAATGAGGCAGTACGCAGAACTGGTGGAATTGCTTAAATATTAACCGGAGTAATAGCAAGCCTTTCAGCATACAATTTGCAATGAAACATCGGAATCGACTTAAATCAATAAAAAAAAAAACATTCAGGGTTTTTTATTTGCAATGAAAAACTACTTCAAATCGACCAATTAATTACTTGACACTTGACTTAGTAATTGCCGTTCAGTTGTCGTTACTGATGAACATCGTTTTGATGGATATTATTATCACAATTTGCAGAAAGATGAGCTATATTTAAGTCGCCACCACAGGTGACAAGGTGAAATATTGGTTTTGGGTGGTATTACATTTTACGCAACAATTAACTTTATTTTTATCGATCAGAAACTAAACGGTGATCGCTTCGAAATATTGTTGGAGTCCGTATTTCCTTAAAAAATTATCTCTTTGAACCAATTCCTAAAGGTTATATTTGCTATATTCTCCGGATCCTAACGTAATTGAAACACGGAAGGTATCTAAAGAAAGAACGCAATACGAACGAAGGTAAGAAAACCTTAACTGCAGTTATTTAAGGTTTTTGGAGTAAGATTTCCGTGAATTACATAAATTCCTATTCTATGAAGGCCCGTACATACAAAGCTATTACTAATAAAGGAGGCACTGGAATTTATTTTTTTTTTTTTAAGAAAATGTTTAAATGTTCAATTTTTATAATCAAATATATTATAAACAAATATAATATAAATAATATAATCAAAATATTAATGTCAAATGATTTAAAGTATTATTAATTACCAAAATTTTTTGCATATCAATTATTATTAAAATAATTAATATTTTGAAAATTTAATGTAATTGAAGGTGCGTCTAACCTAAGATCAGCAGTGTATTATCGATTTCGAATATACATAAACCCCTCAATAGTTACTGAAAATAATAATGTTTTGATTTGGAATTTGACAAACATAAACGGTTTGGGTTTTACCAAGTTATTTTTATTAAGGCCGTTTAAACTCATAATATAGCATACAATCAAACTAAGTCACACTTTTTTAGAAGTGAAGGAAGGCTAGGTAAGTGGCCGTTCCTTAATAACTTCTTAAGTACATATTTTATGAGGTAACACAATAACATATTTTATACAGAAAACTCATATAAACCACTTGATTATAAATAATCTTTCTTATTTTCACAAATACACTACAGAAAAAAAAAACAATTCTTTTGAACATATAAGAATATAAAGTGACTTCAAAACTTTAAAAATTTAAACTGCGATATCTGAATTTTCATACAAATTAATATCAAATTAAAATATTTGAGGATATAAGCAAGATGTTTTTAAAAATTTAACTGATGATTACAAAATTATAAATTGAATGGACATTTAATTTTCTTCCAAAAGCTCAAATATTAAAGCTGACAATTTCAATATTTTGAAATGTTATTTGGGATTATGTTCCCTATTTATAGGTCTATCTTGTGGCTTCGTTAGAAGGGGAGTGGAAGCTACAGTAATTTCCCTGTCATCTTGTTCCCCATTTTGAAGATACCCTTCTTCTGAAGCAACCAAACTGCTTATTGAGGCATTATCCGTGTGCTCAGCGTTGATAATCTTTCTGTCATCTTGGATGACTCCCCCAACGCTTTGATTGCTTCTCTCATCATGGGATAAGTCAATATTCGTAGGGGATGAAGTCGCACTTCGATTAATTTTCGAATGTTGCCTTGTGTTTTGATTCGCGGTAAGTAATTGGGGTTTTTCATCTTCATTTATAGAATGCAGCAAGCGCTCCACTTCGTCGTCGAATGTTTCACTTGAGAATGTTCCGGATTTCCGACTCTTTTCCAACAATGTAGCCTTTTTCGCCGTTAGATAAAGCACCCGTTTAATTGCAATATATATGACATCAGATATAGCACGAACAGAGTAATCAGGTACAAACGATTGTCGAATTTTGGAGTCCATATTAAGAGACTGCAGGGATCCAAGTTGAGTTGGAGAGTCTATAAGAAAGAAAACGGTACATTAAAAGTAATGTAACTTGAGACAAGTATTAACTTTGATCAGATTGTAAGGAGCAAAATAACTTTGTAAATATGCACACTAGTGGTCTAAATAATAAGTACAAACGCATGAGGCTTGTTTCAAGCCTCCTAAAACTTTTTTTTACTAAACCTTATGGAAAAATTCAATTTATTTTAGCTTTTGAGCTTATCCTAGATAATAAAAATATATATCAAAAGTATTATACTTTGACCGATTTTATCTAAAAACCCAAAATTGGGTTGGTCCAAATAATAAGTACACTTGTGATTGAAATAAATTTTAAAGGATTATATCGCTACTTGAACAAAAGTTTATCAGATTTTATTAACTCCCGGCATATTTAAGTAAAATAGTGATGAAAAAACTTATGTAGATTGGCCGTTAACCGTATTGTACTCCCGAAGAAAGAAAGCTGGTAATAATTCTGCAAAGAAAAGAAAGTCTTCGCAAAATTGAAATAAGCCTCGTACGCTCTCTATAACTTGTCAAAATGCTTTAAACTTAAAAGTGGCTATAAAAAACTTGGAAAGAAGGAAGAAATCTTTCAAAGCAACGGACATTCTGATCGGTATTCTTGCCAAAAAGGACCTGTTCATTGTATTCAATGCCATTTCCGCCGAAATAGACTATGAAATTTCTTCTCGAATGGTTCGTCGTAGACTGCTAGAGGCAGGACTACCAGGACGTAAAACCCGAAAGGTTCCATTACATCGAGGAAAAAAATTTCAGATGTGACAAAAGTTTGGTTAAAATAATTAAGACTCCTCTGGACCTGATAAATATTTTTAGAAACAGTAAGGGACGTTTCATGTGACAAGCCAAGGACAAAGAATTCGACTCCCGCTACATTAAAATTGCAGTAAAGCACGGAGGTGGTCTAGGGCTACTCTCCTTGACGTGACATCGGCCCGATACATCCGATACATGGTCCTATATCTTAATTCGATTATAAATCTATTCGTACTGACACCATGCAACCTTTAGTTAAGGAAAACATGACTTATAATGGGTTTTTTTACAGGATAACAATCCAAAGTACAGCTCAAAGCTCTTCAAGGTCTGGTTTAAAGACAACAAAGTAACCGATATGAGTCGGTCAAGTCAGTCTCCAGACTTAAACCCAATCTAAACTTGGCGGGGAGACTTGAAAGAAGTTAAAAATAAGGGTGGTTATACCGACTACTAGTGTAAGTTTACTAATATGAAGAAAAAACTACAAAATATTTACTACGTTTCGAATTCTAGACTTAGAAGAATTGGTGTATTTATTGTTTTGGCCAAACCAATTTTGGGGTTTTAGATCAAATCGGTCCCAGTTTTTAAATTTGAAGTGCAGAATACATTTTATATATATTTTTATTATCTAGGATAAGCTCGAAAGCTAAAATAAATTGAATTTTTCCATTAGGTTCAGTAAAAAAAAGTTCTACGAGGCTTGAAACTGACCTCACGCGTTTGTACTTATTATTTAGACCACTAGTGTACATGTAAATAGACACCTGTATTATATATTAAGGCATATTAATCAATATTAATAACACTTTAGTTCTAAAATTCCTTTCAGGGCCGATTCCCGGAGGCATGTTCGGAAAAACAAAAACAAATCGTTTTTTTTTATATCAAGGCATTTTTCGGTCTTCGGTTATGTCTCGCTTCTCCTAATTCTCTTTGCATTTAGAGTTGACTTTTGAATGCTCAACTCAAAAGTGTTCTTCGTATTGGATAAAGTTCCGTCAAAATAAATTGTATAATTAGGTAAGTAAAATTATTTGTGTTAAATTAATAAATATATTTTCAGAATTTGTGATAATCATGTATGCGGCTTCATCCCTACTGCTAGCATGAAAAACTCAAAAAAATTTCCAGAGTTTTTTACATTAAATTAGTATGTACATATATTTCGGCAAAATACTGCACTTTGCAATTTGATTCTAACATTTTAATTTAATTTACAGATAACATTAGTTCCTTGAAGAACCAGCAGCCGGCAGACGAGGTATATGAAACACACTAGAGATTAACACAGAAATAATGCTAGGAATACAATAAAAAAAAGGCCGTGAACGCCTGCTCTATGGAAATTCAGGCCCGGCTTTTATAAAAAAAATCAGGGGTGATTCAGGACTCTTGTTCAGTCAGGGCTGAATCAGGTCTGAATCAGACCTGAATAGAACTGAAAGGTTTTTGTTTACTCATACAAGCAAGCAAGCAAGCAAATTTGAATAGGCGTGTGGACGAAAATGTGAATGTTCTACTGTTTCCTAACCAAAATTATTGATTGATACATATATAAAGGTAAACATACAAAACAAAACTAATATAATTATTCGAGTACTAATTATTTATTTAACTACTTTAAAATTTGGAAAAAATAATTTCATACTATTTTAAAGTTAAAGTAAATTAAAACAAGAAAGAAAGCTAACCTCGGCATTCCAAAGTTTGTATACCCTTGAAGATTGTGATTGGATCATAAAGTATCTACCCATACCCTAAATAGTAGTTGCATTCTAAATTTTTTTCTTGAAATTTTCTTGTCGTTCCTGTAGCAGCAATAAAATATAGTTGTCCAATTTTCATAAAATTAAATTCTAAATTCTAAAAAAGAACAAAACAATCATACCTCGAAGTAAATATGTTTAAAACTGTCTGAGGTTTAATATTTTTTCTTCAAATTTTCTGATCGTTCATATGACAGCTATATGATATTGCCGTCCGAATTTCATAAAATTAAGTCGAAAGTTCTTAAATAATAAAAGTTTATATCCCTTTATACACTGGACAAAAAGTCAATTTTTTGGCAAAGACCCCAATTTTTGTAAAAATAATTTTTAAAAGTAAATTATATTTTTTGATTTATTGCTAAAAAATATTTGCTGATTTTCAGCTTATTTTGTGGATCCACAAAAAATTTTTAATTTCTTATGATGATAACTCGTAGCGATGGTATTTATAAATTTATGTCAATTTACGTTGTTTGATTGTTATGTATTGTCGTCCAACAGTGAACTGTTTTACATGTTTATCTTTTTAGCTTATAACTTTGTTAATTGTTTGTGTTCTGTGGACTATTATTGTTGAGGCACTGATGAGCTCGGCGTAGGCAGATGTATATTTAAACACATTTATGTAGCAGTCACTTTTATTTTGGTGTATTTTACTTAAGTACAAAAAAAATCCGCAGCTTTAAAAAACTTTGTGTTTCCTCAAGTGTCATATCAATGTTACCACATCTGTCATTTGGTCTTTTCGACTCTGTCTCTCGCCCTGTTGGCAGTGGACACTGTCTTCGTCCAGTTTTACGTTAACTTTTAAATATCGGCGGTAACGGGTAAAAACGCCAGTCCGACGTCATCCTTTGCAAGTTCGTCCGCGGTTTCGTTGCCATCGATGCCCTGGTGGCTAGGAACCCAGTAGATCCTCACTGACTTAGTCGTTCCCAGGATATCTAGTGCCTCCCTGCTTGCCAGTACACTTTTGGAACTGACCGCTGACGATTGCATAGATCTTATCGCCGCTTGACTATCTACGAACACATTGACCACCTAGTAAGAACGGTTTGTGCTCTGCGCAAGCTCTGCCGCTTCACCGATGCATTGACTTGGTAGCTTATACGACAGCCTCATTTCAGGGTCCTTACAGTATATGCCTGCTCCAACTCCTCCTTCCATCTTGGAGCCGTCGGTGTAAATATTAAGGTGTTGAGCATGGTCCTGACCTGCTTTCCAGTCATTAGATCCCATGAATGTTGTTGTTTTTACATCTTGACACGTTCTTGGTCTCATGTAGTCAGATATACTGCTCATGTCTCGGCCACTTGAACTGTGCCCAAATCCTTGTAGCGACATATTACCTGATACAACCAGGCGTTGTGCCGCTTTTCCTGCTGTCAGTTGCGCATGGATATCTAGGGGATCAATTCCGATTATCGTCTCGAGTGCTTTTGTGGGGGTTGACCTCAGCGCCCCTGTAATGCAGAGCAGTGCCTGCCGCTGGGTTCTCTGCATAAGCTTGTAGTAGGTCTTCTCCTCTATGGCTTGCCACCACACTAGAACTCCAAACAGCAGTGCCGGACGCACCACCGATATGTAGACCCAGTGCATTGGAGCGGGCAAAAGGCCCAATGTGCTGCTAAGCATCTCCTTAGATGCGTATAGCGCTATGGTGACCTTTTTCACCCTCTCAATTACATTGGGCTTCCATGCCAGCTTGCTGTCTAGTACAATGTCGAGGTATCTGACCTGTGTTTTTCGGGTAGGCATAGTGTTCATTTTTGGGGGATCCATCGCGGTACCTTCCCAGTCGGACTTGCGAACGTTCTGTCAGTATGCTTTCCATGCAGAACCGCTCAGGGGGTACCCTCTTACCGCTTATGTAAAGCTCCCATTCGCTTTTATTAACGCATGAGCGGGGTAATTCATGATACACCCATCGCTGCTCAGCTTCATGGTGGCACCGTCGCTTCTCGGTCAGCATGCAATTGACTCTTACCAGTAAGACGGAAACTCATGGTGCAACCGTCGCTTCTCGATTAGCTTGAAAATCATGCTCTCCAGGGAGCATGCAAACTAGGATCAACCGCGAAATAAAACATTCAGAAATTTTTAACATAATTTTTGTTTTTATTATATATTAAAAAGAACTTAAGGAGGATATATATTATAATAATTTATAAGGAAATTCTTTAGTTTTCCGAAGGCGTCGCTCACCGTTTCTATATAGTCCCGGAAATTTCTCCCTTTAGTTCCAGAAGCTTCTAAATA
>VNJS01006353.1:0-13917 GCA_008042575.1 Drosophila watanabei | reverse complement strand
TTGTATGGCAGCTATATGATATAGTCGTCCGATCTGGCCCGTTCCGACTTATGTACGAGTGAGAGTATATAGAAGACTATCTGCAAAGTTTAATTTAGATAGCTTCAAAACTGAGGGACTAGTTTGCGTAGAAACGGATNCGCACAGAAATCGGCCATATTTGCATTAACTCTTTGTCAAATTGACTGTCAGAGAAGAAAGGAAAATTCTGCAGGAAAACAGAAAAATAACCACATTTATCGGCACCAAAAATTAACACAGCCATCACCGCATTCCTAGGAACACTGCATCCACTGTCAGGAGAGTGCTCAGAAGCAATGATTTACATGGTAGATGCCCAAGAAAGAAAACCTTACTTTTCGTCTATAAACATATTGAAGCGACTTTCATTTGCTGAAACACATTTGAACCGAAGCTTGGAGTATTGGGAGCAAAAAATATTTAGTGATGAAAGCAAATTTAATATATTCGGATCTGACGGAGAAGGAAAAGTATGGCGCACGTCCGGAGAAGCCCTTAAATTAAAAATGTTGAAGCAACAGTGAAACAACACAATGAAGGCTCCGTTCTTGTTTGGGGCTGCCTGTCCGCACGAAGAGTCGGAAATTTGATTTTCATAGATGGAATAATGAATGTTGACATGAATCTAAATATATTAAAGGAAAATGTACACTTCAGTGCCACCACAATGGTCATAGAACCCCAAACACACGGCGCCTCCACAGAGCCCAGACGTCAATCCTATTGAAAATCTATGGACATATCTTAAACTTGAGGTCCAGGAACACCGCATTTCTTCAAAGAAGGAGCTAAAAGAAATATTACTCAAGGAATGATCAAATATACCACAACAGATATGCCGAAATTTGGTGGAATCAAGGCCACGACGCTTACAGGCTATTAAGGATGATAAAGGAATGCACACAAGATATTAAATAAGAAAAACATTATAAATATATAGTTAAAAGAAACAAAAACGAGTACTTTTGTGTCGCGACATTTTTAAGTCTGTATGAGTTCCTTATAAAAAAAACTGCAATGAAGCAACTATTTCTAAAACTTTTGTTATTTTCTTAATGTTCAATATCAGTAATACTCTTAATAATAAATAAAAATATCATTATGTTACTTCTTCATTAAAAAATAACGTAATTATTTAAGAGGTACCTTGCAACGAAAACTTATGTGACTCACTGTAGAACAACGCGTCTCTTTCGATTTTGACCGGCGAATAGTGCGGACGTGAGTTTAAAGTTTTTAAGAAAAGTGAATGTGTTTTCAACGGTAAGTAATAAATTTTAATTCATCAATGAATACATATCTACTACTAATCATTTGAAACAATAGAAATGTTAATATTCTTTTTATTTTGTGCAGATTACATTTCTAGTAGTTAAAGCGCAACAAAGTTCCTGTTACTTATTTTCAAGGAGAGTAGTTGCATTCGATGGATGCTGATAACATTAGCAATCAAAGGTAATATAAATTTCTGTGTATATTTGTAAATAATAATTTACTTATAATATTTTATGTTTTTACAGCCGCTTTTAAAAATAAATTGTCATTGGAGGACGCAAAAAAACACTAACATCAAACTATTCTAAAAAAGACTAAAACTGTTTATGTTTTAAGAAGAATAAAAAATGAATAAGAATGAAGTTTAATACAAAATAAGAATTCTGGTATTGATTTCTTTAGTAATATTAGAAAAGTATCTCAAATGATACCAACACAGTTCGTTAGTAATAACATAAAACAATCTCGAATGGTACCTAAACCGTGTCGTTAGTGATATTGAAAAAGTAGCCGAAATGATGCAGAAATCGGCCCGCTTTTGATATTAGAGGAATTCCGCTCGCAAGATCGCAAGAGTTCAGTTAATGATATCGCAAAAGGTCTGCAAAAGTATCTTTTTCGGGTTACGATTATGATAGCCTTTGCTGCCACAAAACCCATGCCAGGTGATTTACTTTATTATCGTTCTTGAGTCTGAAATTGGACGTTTTGTCCGCCTAAAATCCGCTAAAGTATCGTTTGCGACATTATTTACGAAGATTTTGTCTACTTGGTAGCGCGGCGTCAAGCGTCAGAGCCTTGATTGGGGCTTTTTCATTTCCTACCCTGGCTCAGGCCTACATCTCCCTTCTCATTTTCCATTTTACAGCCGATTAATTATTTCTGGCCGTAATTCAATTAGATTTACAATACATCCGAACGAACATATAAAATCCACACACAACCACAAAAGCTTATCCTCATTTTTTGGGCCCAACTATTGTGAATTAAATTATTGAATAGCAACAAGCCCTTGAGTGAATAAAATATAACTGCTGCGAGGTATAGGACGCCTTGATCCATTCTTGTTACTGTGATCCAAAAAACGCGCATTACGTTAATATTTAAAAATTTGAAAATTATAGCTCTTCGTAAGCTCTATAATTGGTGTTTAGATCGATTTTGGAATTCGCACGCGACAAAAACAGAAGTTAGTTTTTTAAAAACCCGTTCAAGCTCTGATTTTACCAAATCTGTTGAGAGATTTAGGTGCAAATTATTTTAATCTATTATGCATAATGTTGTCTTAATTATATTGTTAGTTTGACCTTAAATTATAAAGCAGTTTTTATCATCATACTTTGCATGTTGTTTTTTTAATATTTAAGTAAATTAGAAGATCATATATCCGTTTTATTTCGACTTTTCATATTCTTCTTGTGATGTAAGGAAACCAAAGTTAAAGCATAATGCCTCTTTTTTTGGTGTTTTTATCAAAACAAAACATGCCCTTTTTTATGATGTTTTTCACCTAAATAATACAAAAATTGCATTTACGCGAAAATGCATACAAATATTTCGAAATATTTCTTATAATACATTAAAGGCTTTCAAATTTGATCTATTTGAACATTTCCTAAAAATCACTATGTTAACAAAATCATTTTAGAGAACTATTAATTTTTTGGCCGCGCCATATGTATCATATATATTTATAGTTTTACCTCGCAACATATAAACACAAAGAATACACCGCATTGCAAGCTATTGACTAAAATTATAATAACCGGCAATGCAATAATGATGTTCTTACAACTGCCTTTCTAAATTTTTTTATTTTTAAAAAACATCGATAGTCCCCAACCAATATCGATGTTTCCATATTTTTTAAGCAGCCACACCAAAAAACAAAACTTGGTCACACCAAGAAACAAAACTTGGTCACGCTAATTTAATTCACAAATCGGTCACTCTTAGACAAAAGCAAAAAAATTGTTAATTTGTTAATGTAATCTAACAATGTCTTCAGCTGCATTAAACTAGATAATTGGCTAAGACTACCATTCAAGTTAGCTGCAACTATAAAGTGTCGCCCTGCGTCGGCGGAGAAATGTTGAATGGGCAGCAGCGTCGCGTCTAACAAACAAAACAGAAGTATCAAGTACTCACATCCGACATCCGAATGCACATAAACAAGAAAATAATCGAAAGAACCTTTTTTAAAACCAACAGCTGGTGAAAACACTAGTTCGGCATAAACAATTTAGTTTTAATATCATTAAAACTTAAAGGAAATGAGTGGAAAACCTGCAAAGGCGAATAGCGCCTCTAGCATGCTGTACGGCTCCAGTATATCGGCGGAATCCATGAAGGTGATCGCTGAGAGCATCGGGGTCGGCTCTTTGTCTGATGACGCCGCCAAGGAGTTGGCCGAAGATGTGTCCATTAAACTAAAGAGGATTGTCCAGGATGCGGCGAAATTTATGCATCACGCCAAGCGACAGAAGCTCTCCGTGCGGGACATAGACATGTCATTGAAGGTGCGTAATGTGGAGCCGCAGTATGGATTCGTGTCCAAGGACTTTATCCCCTTCCGCTTCGCATCCGGCGGCGGCCGAGAACTCCATTTCACCGAGGACAAGGAGATCGACCTGAGCGAGATCACATCGAGCAACTCGGTGAAGATACCTCTGGACCTCACACTACGTTCCCACTGGTTTGTGGTGGAGGGGGTTCAGCCAACTGTTCCGGAGAATCCGCCGCCACTCTCGAAGGATTCTCAGTTCCTGGACTCTGTCAATCCGGTGATCAAACTGGACCAGGGCCTGAACAAGGATGCGGCTGGCAAGCCTACCACCGGCAAGATCCACAAGCTCAAGAACGTGGAGACCATTCATGTCAAGCAGCTGGCCACGCACGAGTTGTCTGTGGAGCAGCAGCTGTACTACAAGGAGATCACAGAGGCCTGCGTGGGCTCCGATGAGCCGAGAAGGGGTGAGGCGTTGCAGTCGCTGGGCTCGGATCCTGGCCTGCACGAAATGCTGCCCCGCATGTGTACGTTTATCGCCGAAGGCGTCAAGGTCAATGTGGTGCAGAACAATCTGGCGCTGCTCATCTACCTCATGCGTATGGTTCGGGCACTGCTGGACAATCCGTCCCTCTTTCTGGAGAAATACGTAAGAATCTGTCGTTTAAACTTTTACTCAAATGGATTTGTAAATGTTTTTCTTTCCCACTAGCTGCACGAACTGATACCCTCTGTCATGACTTGTATAGTGTCAAAGCAGCTTTGCATGAGACCGGAACTGGACAATCACTGGGCGTTGCGGGACTTTGCCTCCCGCTTGATGGCCCAGATTTGCAAGACCTTCAACACCCTGACCAACAACCTACAGACACGTGTTACACGGTAACTTCCCTTCCCGTGTATCAATATCAATCCAAGTAACTTTGTTTTCATTCCCTTAACTCCATAGCATCTTCAGCAAAGCCCTGCAGAATGATAAGACCCACCTATCGTCGCTGTATGGCTCTATTGCAGGGCTATCTGAGCTTGGCGGCGAGGTTATCAAGGTCTTCATCATACCGCGCCTTAAGTTCATATCTGAACGCATTGAACCCCATTTGCTGGGCACCTCCATCAGCAACACAGATAAGACTGCAGCCGGCCACATCCGTGCCATGTTGCAGAAGTGCTGTCCACCGATCCTCAAGCAAATGCGAGTCGCTCCTGATACGGCGGAGGAGTACAAGAACGACTTTGGCTTCCTTGGACCGTCGCTGTGCCAGGCGGTGGTAAAGGTTCGAAACGCGCCAGCCACAAGCATTGTGACCCTTTCGTCCAACGCCATTAACACGGCGCCCATCACGAGTGCAGCCCAAACAGCCACCACCATCGGGCGAGTGTCCATGCCCAGCACGCAGGGACAGAGACAGGGGTACGGAAATTGCTTTGCCGTAAACTTGTATTTCCTACAGTAATATTGTTTTTTTTTTTTCAGAAGTCCCGGAGTGTCGGCATTGCCCCAGATACGGGCCATTCAGGCCAATCAACCGCCGCAAAAGTTTGTCATAGTCACTCAGAACTCGCCGCAGCAACAGGGCCAAGCAAAAGTTGTGCGTCGGGGCAGCTCCCCGCACAGCGTTGTCCTCTCCGCGGCGTCCAACGGGGCCAATACCTCCAACTCGAACTCCAATTCGAGTGGCAGTGGGAGCGGTAATAGCGGCAGTCTCATCGCTGCTCAACGGAGCAACGATAATGTGTGTGTTAGTGCCGGTAGCGAAGCGCCTGCAGTTGATGGTATAACAGTTGAATCTTTCAGAGCGCCCTAGATGCCAGCTCGCTGATCATTGAGACGGAGATTGTGCGCGCCCCGCCAGAGCTGGACGATCTCTCGCATCTGGAGTAGTTAACATTAGAACGTAGTCCGAATAAACATTTCGTATATGCAATAGAGAAACTACGTAAACCTACCCCAAAAGTAGACACTACACAGACAAAAAAAAAAGAACTAAAGAACTAAATATAATTTTTAACTTGATCTTTACAGGTTGTTTTTTAATATGAAACCTTCGGATTGAAATACACATATGCTTAAATTTTAAATTGCGTAATAAACTTTTTCTGTATCGGGCACCCACCTGGAAAAAATGCACTTTTAGAATAAGATGCGTAACGTTATTAGAATTTTTTTTAACCAAACAAAAGAAAAGCTTTCTATTGTTAAATTTTTGATATATGGGCCTTTTTCAAAATATTTACAACAATTGGAGGATAATCACGGGAAAGGGAGAACAATAATATAAGATGTTGAATCTTTGTAACATATATGTGTAATGTAAGATTTAGGTTTTTCATTCCCGGTACCCAAATTGTAGCTTAATTAAACAATGTAACTTTTGTGACTTTATCACCCAACACCCAACAAATATATAGGCTAGATAAAGATTAATTAAGAAATTACAAAATTTAATTGGATTTTCTTTTCTGTGCATTATATTCGACATAAATACATTGAAAACCTGTCTACGCAGCTACCACGCATGTGCGAGCATGTGCCCCTCAAGTGGCTACCTATCGATTTTTCCACCACATTCCACAGCAGACGCACAAAGAGCCCTGTTCAACAGTCCTTACAGTACATACCGATACCCATCGCAGGACAAAAGCATAGCGCAGAGCATTTTTTACGGAATTTTCAACTCTCTTAGGATAACTCTAAAAAAAGAAAACAACAAAATGCATGCCAGATTTGCGGATCCCGAACCTGCGTCCCCGGACAGCCCGGATGGAATTGAAACGGAGTCCCTAGAAGCCAGAATTGAGGCGTTCAAACAGAACCCCCAGAACATGGACGCTCTGCGGGAAGTGCTGGATGATGTTGTCCAGCGAGCGGAGACGGAGGCCAACAGACGAGCTGTTGAGAGCCAGAAATCGCAACAGGTTGACTACGCATATTTGACTAGAATTCAAACTACATTGACTCAAACACTTGTAACTTCTATTTTCAGGGCAAGGAAAAGCGACAGAGTAAGTACCCACCGCGGCGTCCCACAACATTTTTTGCTTTCTAGCTTTTGTGATATTCTTCCTATGACCGCCACATCTTGGCTTGGTGGACTCTTTTCCTCCTTGTAGGCTGTGTATGTGAAAATCGAACAAAGAAGATTAAAAGGTTGCTCAAAGCCTTGAAAGTGTGCCAAGAAAAGAGTGCAGGTTGGAACCAAACGTACAAAGCAGCTGTCTGAAGTGCATTATGCTTTGTGCAGCGTTGACAAAGGATCACAGTTTGTGATGCGTTCATGGGTTCATAGGTGGTGTAATAAGGACAGTTTACATAAAAGCCTGAATTGAAGGTTACAAATCGTATACACTGATAGTATTTTTAGTGGATAACACATACATAATTATGTATACTTATTTTTCACGGTTTTACTTTATACAAACTCTAATTGGTCAAGTAACCCGATGAACTACCGAAACTATCACTAAACACTCGGTATTGCTCTTAAAAACTATATAAATACGATAGCGTTATTTGAGTGATTTTGATCTTGTATCTATACTACCTAAAACTGAAAATCAATGTACTAATGGAAAGTAGAGAGATTGTCGGAACCATTAACTAATGGGGGGTGTTTAAATGACAGATGTCCTTTGGGGAAGGTCCAGTAATAAAAACAAAATTTCCCCCTAATGAATGTGCCGGCTCGATTGCATGACCATATTTTGTTGCACTTAACTTGTTTTTTGCCTTCTCACTGATCTTGGTCTTCCTTTTTTCGTATTTTTTTGCTCTTTGCATGATGCACTAATCTCTTAGGTTTCGCTATACCAGATTTTAAGAACGGCAAGGTGGTGAACCGTGCCCGAGGATTCGTGGTGCGTATCTTCGACGCAATCTGCAATTGTGCCAACAACAATGCAGCGGCGGCCACGACGCGCTTCAAGCTGAGGGGCAACAGTGGAGGAGGCGGCGGAGTTGGAGGAGCCTCTGGCAATGGCAAGCGGCAGCAGTCCCAGGAGGAGCCCGAGACCCTGATCCTAACCAAAAAGAAACCCGCCGACGGGAAGAAGAAGAAGGGCGTCAGCATGGCCGATGACGTTCAGGCTGGAGTTCGACTAATGGACTAGACTAGCAATAAAGGATAATAGTGATCCTAACAAAATCAAAACTATAACCATTGCCCATCTCCGCCCTACAAACACAGTCTGTAGAACATCAAGCATAATCTTGTTTCATCTTAAATCCTAAAGGTTTTAAGGGCCTTGCCCAGACGCATCTTCTCTGCTCAAAAGTCAAAGCGCAAAACAAATTCCAGTTTGTCTTCCCCTGAAGACCAAAGTTATCATATAAGATATTAAGCCTGAAGCGTTTCCAAATCGGATAAAATTTTGCGTTCTAAATTTATATTTATCTTCAGTTGTGTCTACGCCAGTTTACAGTGCATTTAATTTCAGTTAAACATTCATATTCTAATTGGATTTATTTAATAAGAAGACTCTACAAGTTATGATAACCGTATCATCAAACTGAGAGCCACAGCTTATCCGTAGGTGTTTTTCACATTTTAAGAATGATTATAATATATAATAAGATGTGATCCAAAAATGTTTTTAGAATTAATTATGTTTGTTTTTATGTTGAATTAAAATCGATTTGGAAACGTTAATGGGACAGCTTTAGCTCTATACTTTATAATTTGTAAAACCTAAATGTGATCCCCGATGGAAATTTAAGCAAAAAACTCGATGCACAAACCACTACTTGGTTAGTTAGGGAATGAGAAATGTCGTATATATGTTAGGGTATACACGTCTTACTTAATCTTCGAGGCTTTCCCACGCACAACACAATCAAACGTAGACGTTACAGAATCCCAGGTGGTACCATTGTCAACTTGAACAACAGGCCTGTCAATCTCCACCTAATTATAACATGTACGATATATCAAATTATATATGAACATATATGTGTATACCTAGGCGTGTGCCGCGATTCTATTTAGATGAGTGTGTAGTAGTTACAAAATATTTTCAAACATGCTAACAAAAGGTTCAATATACAAACATAAATGTGTACTGATTTTATATACAATGTAACTAACTATTATATACATACATGACATGTGACAAGTTTATACCTTTAGTTAATTACACTGAGCCACCTCCTAAATGCCGCACAGGTTTCCTCATAAACGTCACCGAAAACCACAACAAAACACGCTCTATACCGATATATTTTGTGAGCCCCTTTTTGAGAGATCTATAAAGACACTATTCTATACCGAGTCCGAAACTTAAGGAAATTAGTATGAGAAATACATAGCTATCGGGAGAATGAGAGCTTTGTACACGTATTTGCAAGGCAACAATTTTGTATGAGATTTCGCATTTATTTTGTAACCTCCCAAATGCAAAGACCTGCCTGAGTTAAATAAAAAAGCCAAGTGAATATTTATAAATTATAAACTGTACAAGTATGCGCAATTCAAGTATAACACTGTTGTATTTAGTTAACAATATCAGCAATAAAGTGTAACAATGTTTGAAATCAATTCAACAGTTTCGCCCTTTATTAATGGTTTCAAATTCCAATTCTAATGTATTTCGTACAACCAACCCAGTCCGCGATTTAGTTAAAACTTATGGCTAGAGGAAACTTTTAAATGTTAAGCCTTTTAATTTGGAACACTGGGTTCAACAGGCTCCAGCCACTTATAATATAAAGAATTAGATGTGAGAGCGCTATGGAGCTGACTCGGCGGAAATTTGTGCGATACACATCTTATATTATTTATCGTCTTTACGCCAAACATATCAAGGATCCTGTAATTTAATTTGAGTTACCCAAGAAATTGCTCTATTTTAATCATGTCAATAAAATTCATCTAAAATGTGGCTTCCTTGCATCCTCATTAGCATTCAACCTACGGCCACTTAAAATGTCCCTCTCCGTTGTTAGCCAGGCACTTGGCTGTTTGAAAAACCCTCTCGCACGACTCGGTGTATGCTTTATCTGCGAATATTAACCGGGGCTAAGAATAACCAAATAACAAAAGAAATCGAAAAGGACTTACGCGCATCCCTACAGGCCTCCACCGACCGTCGGGACACCTCTATCATCTCTGTCGGCACCAGATAGGGGAGCTGCGCCAGCGCTTTTGCAGCATTGAACTCTCCTTTTTTGTTCACCGTGCCCGCCATCAGAGATATACATTTTGTATAACACTGAATCGAAAATATAAAGGTATATTAAATTCAGGGTATACAAATATTTTAATTAGGGCTTTCTTTTCAGATATATTTACGAATCTACTCGCGTACAAGCGCTTGTAAAAAAAGTTAAAATATAAGACTTTACAAGAAATTATTCTTTTGCTAACTCCTTACTCACCATTAACTCATGGGATGGCTCGAAATTGAAATCTCCCTCTCGAAGCCGATCTAGATCCTCCATTCGAAGCTTAAACTTGGGAGCACAGCCACTTCTTAACATGTCCAGCGAGGACATAAACTGGTCCATGGTCATGGATATTCCTAGCTCCACCGAGACCAGAACCTGCAGGATGATTGCCGACCAGGCAATTGATCTACGTTTCCAGTGCTGCATGGTGGCGGGAACAACAAATGTCGACTATTCTACGACAGGGAACTTTTATAGGGTCTTTATGGAGTTGATTAGGTAGCAATTAACTGTCAGGGTGCAGATCCGGTAATTAAACAACGCACTTGCACGCCATTTTTAACCCGTTATCAAATCGGAACCTTCATGCGATGTATGTACATAGTACTACTACTCTTATGTACTTACTGCTTGCTGTCTTCTCTCCCTCGTCTGTTTAAAGTAAAAAAACGTTTTGACAAAAATACTTTCTTTAATAGTATGTAAATCGATGCCTCTTCTATATTTAGTGCATTACAGGATGGACGGTTAATTAAGGAGACCTCAGTAGGTGGAAGATGCCCCTCCCATGGCTTTTGAAAAAGTTCTTGCTACAACCTACTCCTATGAAACTAAGGCCATCTAAATTGTTCTCCTCCATTTTCAGCCAAGCACTTGGCGGTTTGGTAAACCCTTTGGCATGGCTCCTTGAATGTCTTATCTGCGGATAAAGGATAAGTTTATAAAAACAGCTAGTCAGGCTAAGCCCTGGACTGCTTTACTTACGCGCATCCCTACAGGCTTCCACCGACCGCTTGGACATTTCCATCATCTCCGTCGGAACCAGATAGGGGAGCTGTGCCAGGGCCTTTGCGGCATTGAACTCCCCTTTTTTATTTACCGTGCCAGCCATCAGAGATATACATTTTGTATAGCACTGGAATAAATCCCATAAAGTATTTGCTTTCTTAACCAGCATCAACATCCGAGTCTATATGGGCCTGTACACAAGTCCAATTGTCCATACCTAATAAGTCTCTCCGTTTTCTATATATGTATCTTGTTCTGTTTTTTGTCTAAAGACTTAGATGCACCAGACTCACCATTAGGTCGTGCGATGGCTCAAAATTAAAATCACCCACGCGCAGGCGATCGAGATCTTCAATTCTAACTTTGAACTTGGGCGCACACCCATTTCGCATCATGTCCAGAGAGCTATAAAACTGATCCATGTTCATTGCCATTCCGGGATCGGGCATCAGAAAGCCTAGCACATGCAGGACGATGGCCAACAAGGCGGACAAATGTCGTTGCCAATACTTCATAATAACGAAATCCAAATACGCCCAAAAGCCTCGGAAGTTCCGGCTTTATACGCCTATTTTTTACTGGAAGCGTAAGGTGGCAATTAAATGGGAGGGTACAGTAATTAATCAAAACAGAATTACCCTATAAGACATTAAAACTTAGAAATGCACGCCTTATACACCTAAAAGTGCAATTAATGCCAAACGTAACAACAGATCTATCTATATCGCTCTAATTATAATATTCTGATATGTGAAATTAAGTTATTAAGTTTACTGATAGAAGCAACAAGGTCTAAAAAGATTTTTAAACAACTAGGCAATTTTACACCGTTTTAAAGGATATTACAATTCTATAAATTATATATATTTTTCATCAGCACCAAAAGCCTGCCCAATCTAGGCATGCGTTTCTATCCCTTCCGTTTCTACGCAAACGAGTCCCCTGAATAGATCATTGCAGATATTCTTCTTTCTGTTGCAAGTAATATATATATATTGAAGGTATTATTTGTATCTTATGTAATATAAATAATCCAAAAATGTGTTTTTTACCAGCAACCTACCTATATCCAATAAGAATTTGCAATTTTTATCCAGACTAGAGGTCAAGTCGTCTACAAATTTCACAAAATTAAACGCACGACTTTTGCCAAAAATAACCAAGTTTTCCAACACGGTTCTTTAAAAAGAACCAAAGAAAAAATGTATTCTGGATAATGGTATAAACATTAAACTCATGTTGCATTTGTCTTTGTTAAACTATAACGAGTATTTTTGTTAACTGTTAACTGCCGGGGTAAATGAACTTCGGATTGTCAAAATGGGCTTACTTACGTTAAAAATTAATAATATTAATAATAAATAGATAATTCTATAAATAATACAAAAATTTACAAATTTTAAATATATATGGGCAATTCTCTGATGTCGCATGCGACATTCACACTGAAGAAAAACATGTTCCAGCCCTTTATTTTAATTTTACAAAATTTGAAACTTATAGCTCTTGGTAAGCTCTATAATTGACGCTAAGATCTATTTAGGACAATTGTTCGTTTTCGAGATAATTACCAAAATGGAAGGAATTCGCACGCGACAAAAACAGAAGTCACTTTTTTAAAAACGCGTTCAATCACTGATTTCAGCGATACCTGATGCTAGATTCTTGTGCAATTAATTTTAATGTATTATGCATAATGTTGTATTAATTATATTTTTAGTTTGACCTTAAAATATTAAGTGGTTTTTTTTTAAATTGAATTTTTATTGATGTCGCACGCGACACTTTGTTCCATACATTCCATACATTGTGTGTTGTTTTTTAATATTTAAGTAAATTAGAAGAGCCTATCCGTTTTATTTCCGTTTTGTTTCGACTTTTTGCATTATTCTTGCAATGTTTGGAATCTAAAGTTAAAACATAATGCCTCTGTTTTAGGTGTTTTTATCAAAACAAAACAAGCTCTTTTTATGATGTTTTCATCAAAATGATGAAAAATCGCATTTATGCAAAAATGCATGCGAATATTTTGAAATCTATTTTAGAATACGTTGGGTTTCAAATTTGATCTATTGAAACACTTCCTAAAGTTACTAGGTTAACAAAAAAATTTTAGAGAACTTTTAATTTTTTTGCCGTGGTTGTTGTTTTCAAAGAATCACCCATATAAATTTTTTTGTTTTTAGCAACGACCTATACCTGTAAACATATAGTTTATAATGAGTCAATAATTGAGGGCTTACGTGGGTTTTATGACCGAAATAATAGGTATTTTTTTATATTTTCTTTTTCCTGTGAAGCACAGTATCGCACTAAACAAGAAAGGAAGCCAATATCAGGACTCCGAAGTGTGTATACCCTTGCAGATTGCCATTGGATCCTTAGTAATCTATTCATATCTAATATAATATGAAATACTTTCATATTCAAATAATTTTTACAGTTTAAATTTTTTTTTTTTTAATTTTTTACAATTACAGTTTTACATTTTCCTCCACATTTACCGATCTTTCATATGGCATCTATGCGATATTGTTGTTCTACTTTTATGAAACTAAAACAGAAATATGACAAAATGCTTACAACTCAGAGAATACGAATATACGTATGTTGAAAACTTGAAAATATATATATTTTTATACCCTTGCAGGGTATTATAATTTCAGTCAGAAGTTTGCAACGCAGTGAAGGAGTCATCTCCGACCCTATAAAGTATATATATTCTTGATCAGCATCAACAGCCGAGTCGATCTAGCCATGTCCGTCTGTCCGTCTGTACGTCTGTCCGTCCGTTTCTACGCAAACTAGTCCTTCAGTTTTGAAGCTATCTGAATGAAACTTTGCAGATAGTCTTCTATATACTCTCACTCGGACATAAGTCGGAACGGGCCAAATCGGACGACTATATCATATAGCTGCCATACAAACGATCCGTGAATTTTTAGAA
>VNJS01006351.1:0-91765 GCA_008042575.1 Drosophila watanabei | reverse complement strand
AACAAGAAAGGAAGCTAACTTCGGCACACCGAAGTTTGTATACCCTTGCAGATTCCAATTGTATCAATTAAAATCTATCCCAGTATAATATAATATGAATTACTTTCATAATCATAAAATTTTACAGTTTTACATTTTTTACAGTTTTACATTTTTTACAGTTTTACATTTTTTACCGATCGTTTGTATGGCAGCTATATGATATAGTCGTCCGATTCTTATGAAATTTACAACAAAATTCTGAAATAATATGAAATACTAGTATCTCAAAGTAGACGAAATTATGTTGAAAACTGACAAAGTTATAATTTTTTTTCAAAAATTCCCCGACCATTCCTATGGCAGCTTTATGATATAGTAGTACGATCTTTATAAAATTTAATCCAAAAATCTAAAANAATCCAAAAATCTGAAATAATATTTAAAGGTTACAACCGAGAGTTGAACAAGATATGTTGAAAAACAGTGAAGTTATAATTTTTTTTCAACAAATTTACGGATCGTTTGTATGGCAGCTATATGATATAGTTGACCGATCCGGCTCGTTCCGACATATATACGAGTGAAAGTATATAGAAGACTATCTGCAAAGTTTCATTCAGATAGCTTCAAAACTGAGGGACTAGTTTGCGTAGAAACGGACGGACAGACAGACGGACATGGCTAGATCGACTCGTTTTTTAATTCTGAATGAGACCTTTACTTCCTTACAGGCTTATAACCGATATTATAATACTCTGCAAGGAAGGGTATAAAAATTCACATGATTTTACCTAATAACCAATTGTAATATTTATTTATTATCATATTTTAATTATTTTTTATTTTGTTTTAAATATAATATTACATTATATAATTTTTACAATATTTTGTTTAAATAAATTCTTCTATTTATATCTAGAAAGATTTAATAAACTTATAAGTAATGTACACAACCTTGAATATAATTTTCATATATTGATTTGATTTATTTTTAATATATTTCTTATGAGTTATTAGAATAATTCTAGTAATTTTCTCTCTCTGCACTCTGAACATTGTTCATCTTTCAATGCAAAAACTCGCGAATCCGGGTGCCAGTGCTCATTAATTGAATTTTGCGCCCTAATAAGTACATTGGGAATAACGGCGCTCTCGAAGGGGCGTGGCATGCGTAAAATGCATAATTAACACGGCAAAGTGGAATTTATCGACACACACACACACACACATAACCGTAATAATAATCATAGCCATGGTAACATCTGTGTGGTGAAAACATAAAAATAAAAACAAGAAAGGAAGCTAACTTCGGCACACCGAAGTTTGTATACCCTTGCAGATTCCAATTGTATCAATTAAAATCTATCCCAGTATAATATAATATGAATTACTTTCATAATCATAAAATTTTACAGTTTTACATTTTTTACAGTTTTACATTTTTTACAGTTTTACATTTTTTACCGACCGTTTGTGTAGCAGCTATTTGATATAGTCGTCCGATTCTTATGAAATTTAGAACAAAATTCTGAAAAAATATGAAATACTAGTATTTAAAAGTTGAAGAAATTATGTTGAAAACTGACAAAGTTATAATTCTTTTTTCTACAAATTTCCCGATCGTTCCTATGGCAGCTATATGATATAGTCATCCGATTTTTATGAAATTTAATCTTAAAATCTAAAATAATATATAAAGCTCATAACCGAGAGTTGGTTAAGATATGTTCAAAAACAGTGAAATTAAATTTTTTTTTCTAAAAATTCACGGATCGTTTGTATGGCAGCTATATGATAAAGTCGTCCGATCTGGCCCGTTCCGACTTATGTCCGAGTGAGAGTATACAGAAGACTATCTGCAAAGTTTCATTCAGATAGCTTCAAAACTGAGGGACTAGTTTGCGTAGAAACGGACAGACAGACAGACGGACAGACGGACAGACGGACATGGCTAGATCGACTCGGCTGTTGATGCTGATCAAGAATATATATACTTTATAGGGTCGGAGATGACTCCTTCACTGCGTTGCAAACTTCTGACTGAAATTATAATACCCTGCAAGGGTATAATGAATACGCCCCGGTGGCCTTACGGAAAAAGAGATAAAACCATTTGGGAGAGCCATGAAACACATTTCTGGTTTCGCAACCTACAACATTTACTATATATTCCACAAAAATATATATTCTCTCCGTCAATTTGAATTAAATTTGCGCCAATATTTTGATTGCAAAAATGGGATTTTCAGACCCCGGTTCTGTTGCGGTTGTGTTGTTGCACAATCAATATGAAGGAGAGAGCAGACTGGGCGAATTTTCCGCATTGATTGCAACTCTTACCTGCTACCTGCTGCCTCCTACCTGGCACTTTAATTAACATTAACCCTTCGGAGAGCATCATCACGTAGTCAAAGCTGAAAATTGTTTTCATCGCTCCAAAAGGAGCATCCTCATCGGCTTCATCATCTCATCGTCATCATTATCCGACCATCGACGATGTGCCACGCCCACCTTTTGGGTGAAATTTGCATTAAGCGGAGTGGAGATGCGGAAGTAGATGCGGATGCGGATGCGGATCCTGGGTTTTTACCCAGGTGAATTGCCGTAAAGGTGGTGTGTGTGTGTGTGTGTGTGTGCCCGCGCCATAAACAAAAACTCATTAACCCAATTTCAATATTAACGCAATGAAAGTGCACTGGCAGCGCCGCCAAAGGCAAACAGAGAAAGAGAGAGAGAGAGCAGACCCCATAGAATACATATTATATGGGATATAGTAAAAGGGGAATACTTACTTGTATAAAAATATGTTAAGTAAGAGGCAGAAGTCCAAGTTCCAGTTAATTCTTATTAAAAGCGGAGGATGTCCTTTTCTGCAAATAAAATATTGAATAACAAAATTAGGAAATAAATAATACAAATAAGAAACAGTAAAACTCATAAGTTGCAAGAATAAAGTAATATAAATTATAAATAAAAAATAATTTAATATAAAGATCTTAATCTTATAAGTAGCAAGAATATAGTAATATAAATTCTAATAAAAATACAAAATATTATAAGTATCTTTATTTTAATTCTTTTAAAATGCGGAGGATTTCCATTTCTACAAATAAAATAATGAATAATAAATTTAAGAAACAATTAATACAAAAAAGAAACAGTATAACTTATAAGTAGCAAGAATAAAGTAATATACATTTTAAATAATAGACAAAATAATGTAAAGATCTTTATTTTAATTATTTTTAAATGCGGAGGATTTCCTTTTCTACACATAAAATAATGAATAATAAATTTAGGAAACAATTAATACAAATAAGAAACAATAAAACCTATAAACAGCAAAAATAAAATAAAATAAATTACAAATAAAATACAAAATAATATAAAGATCTTTATTTCAAAGTAGCAAGAATAAACTAATATAAATTATAAATAAAACACAAAATAATATAAAAATCTTTATCTTGTAAGTAGCAAAAATAAAACAATATAAATTCTAAATAAAATTCAAACTAATATAAAGATCTTTTTATACCAATAAAAAATTCCTCCTTAAAAATGATTAAGTTACTTTTTCTGCCACAATAAAATATTCAATAAAGCACCAAAAGCTGCTAAAGGCTCAGCAGGTGTGTTTGTCCCCAAAAAAATAAAAATAAAATCAATTATAAACAATAAAATCCAACAAGTCCCTCACAACTCAAGTAAAAAACCGGATTTTTTATGGATTCTTTTTTGTTGTGACCGAAATCAATGTCCTTCTTTGTCAAAGGATCAACTGGAAAGGGCATATTTATTCGCTTAAAAAAAAAGGACCACAACAAATATGATGAAAACCTCAGGAAAAATATGGTGAAAAATACGGACAATAAGCCAGAAAGCAATTTTCCAATCAAACACCAGAAACTCGTATAAAATTCAACAGCTGTGACTTGTCAAAAAGAAATAAAATATTTTAAATATTTAAAAAGAAACAGATTGTAACCAATTCCCCTTTAAATTAAATTAAAATAAATATAGACCCAAGACTAGCTGAACTTTTGCTCACAGAGAATATATATAGCCTGCGCTTCTCAATCATTCCGTTTGTCAGGGCTCAAGGATTCGTCATACTTAAACAGCCGCAAGGACACATGCCAGGAGTTAAAAAAAAAAGTATAAAACGGCGGCTTTCATACATTAATTAGAAGGATAGCTCAGTGTCGCCAGTGATTGAGATTTATTTTGGAACCCAATCCTCCTTCTCCCTCACTCATGACCACAGCAAACTTTGCCAATAACTGCAAATGCAATGCATTAAGCCTGGAAAACAGGAAAACAGGAAAACAGGAAAATGGGAAAAAGGGATAAGGGGAAAATAAGGGAAAAAGCGGGAGTCCAAGCTGAAAGCTTTTCCTCCTCAATCTCCTCGTGGTGCTGCCACTATCGCCACTCAACGCACCTGTCGCAAAACTGACATTAAATTCACATTACAAAATTGGTTCGCCTGCATTCGGCGTATCAGTTTTTGGTTACCTTGTTGCAGCGGCAGCTTGATGGAGCTGAAGCTGGAGAGCTGGCTTAAAAGGGGAAGCCATCGATGCGCCTCCACCTGCCCGAAAAAGTTTGTTTTTAATGGACAAAGTTGGCGCCGAACGCTGGCCGGGATTGCTGGGTAACTGGAAACCCTGGAAAACAGCAAACTGCAGCCGGAGATGGAGCTGATGCTTAAGCTGGGAGCAGTTACTGCCAGTTGAAAACGGAAAACTGCACAGTTAAAAATATATAGTATATATATTTATAAAATAAAGAAATAATAAAGAGAGACACTAAAGGGATTTGTGAGCTAAAATTCCCACTTAAAGTTTCATTAGAAAATTTAATAAAATATTTTTCAACTTCATTGTTTTCTTGTAGCTTATGCTTATGTTTATTTTTTTTTCAATACTTTGACTTTGTAAATTCCTATAAATTTCCCAGAATTTCCCAAAATTTCCATTTTGATATTGTTATATATATTTTTTCGGTTGTGTGCGCTTTCGCCTTGCTCTATTTGAGTTTCAAGTTGTGAGCCGCAGAGCCGCCGAGCCACCGAGCCGAGGACTCGCTGAGAGCCGAGAGGGTTTCACCAACTTTTTCCGCCAACACACAAATTAAATTATAAATCAGTGGGCGTGGCACATAGACACACACACACACACAGCCCACCACCTGAACTGGAGCCCAGTTCGGTTTGGATTCGGGCTTGGCTTAAGTCCTAGCCTGATCCTGCTCCTGGGTCCTGGTTATCGCTTTGAGTGATTTTCTTGCTCGTTAAATTTTGCCGCCGCTGCTTCAGCCGCTGCGACAACGCGGCGTATGCGTAATCTATCAGATTGAGCCACAAAAGAAAAGTTTCCCCCTCAAAACTCTGGCGCGACCTGACATTTGATGCCATTTAATTTGAGAGCCACAAACTTTTGCCGGCAGCAAATAAATGTTTGAACCTACACACACACACACACGCATGAATCACGGAATTGGAAACAATCGAGGTGGCGGAATAAATTGTGCGAGATGCGAGTTGCAAGTTGCGAGTTGAGAGTTAGGAGATGGAAGATTATAAAGTTGAAATTATTGTTAGACTGTCAAATCGATGGGGTAATTATGTGATATTCAAGTACACAAAATGGCAAAGCAATTGAGGCGCAAATTCTAATTGAAATGGGTAAGAAGTAGGTTGTAATTATGAATTTAAATAAATAAAGTTGGAGCAAGGATTAAGCTAAGACAAATAGTATTTTTAAGTCATAATATATTTAAAACAAAATAAATGTTATTAAGATGAGATCTTTATAATTCTTTTCTCATCAATTAACAGTTAATTTCTCTGTTAGAATAAACTCTTGTAGGGCTTTGGCATTAAGTCCTTGTTTATCCTCAATCAATCAAACGAAGCCAGGCAACTATCTGTAAGTTTGAATAAATCTCTCTCTTTCACTACAATTGCAACACGCGACCCAAGGTCCTTGGCTACAGGATCTTCATTGTCCTTCATTGTAGTTAAAGTGCAGCATTGTAGTTATTGCTTTTATGTAAGGTAAAGGGTAGCAGAAGGATACATCTTTATGCATTAGACTTGACTTCAAAGAAAATAAATAAATAAATAATATATATAAATAAATATATAAATAAATATATAAATAAATATATAAATAACTATATAAATAAATATATAATTAAATATATAAATAAATATATAAATAAATATATAAATAAATATACAAATAAATATATAAATAAATATATATATATATATATAAATAAAATATAAATAAATATATAAATAAATATATAAATAAATGTATAAATAAATATATAATTAAGACAATAAATATTTCCTTAATATTCTTAAGGCACTTAAAACACTTTAAAAGCTCTATACTTGATTTAATAGGAAATAAAAATATAAAAAAATATTTAAATAAGATTTTAAACATTTCTTTAATATTCTTAAGACACTTGACTCCTTTAAAATGTATTTTAATAATAATAAACAGTAAATAATTCAATTTTATAGAGTTCTTAGCCTCAAAGCAAGCAAAAACTCTCTCTTTACGCCCCGGTATTTAATAGTCGGGTCACTCTAGCCTCCTTTTCCCTTTCCCCCTTTTCTGTTGTCCTTTTTAGTTGTAGTTACTTGTAGTCGCTGTTGCCACGTTACCTCGAGCAACAATTTAGTCTTCTGTTCGCATTAAATGCTTGAGCTGCTTAATGAAGGAAATTAGCAACGCAGCGCCAGGCAGCCAGGCGGCGACAGGAAAGGAAGGTCGGTAGAGAGAGATAGCAGGAAGTGCAGGGAGAGAGCCCGTTGAGGAAGCGGAAGTTGCAGGGAGCAGCATCTAAGCCGCCGCCAGTGTTGCATTGTGTTGGGCAGAAGAAGAAGAAGAAGTTGCAAGGACTCGCCAGCATTCCCTTGGATACGCCTCCTGCCTCCTGCCTCGTGCCTCCTGCCAGCTGCCTTGCAACATCCATCTGGCAAGCCAGTGGAGCGTGCAAGTTATGTTTTCTTTGAAGTTCATGAAGCAAAATGTCTTAATTACTGAAATGAGATGACGACGGCGACGAGACAGAAAAAACACAAAAAAAATATATATAAACCGAGAGAATTTGCTCATTCTAATTAATTTGCGGCGGGAGAAAAAATATACTCTCTGCCTCTCTGGCTGCAACGGGGCGGAACGAAGGCATATATGTATACATATATATATATATAGCTTGGCTTGGGTGTCCTGGTGCACATCCTGCGGCAATAACTCACGACCACTTTATGCGCTTAAGTGATTTCTAATGCAAACCAATTTCCGAAATCAGGCACAAGCACTTGAAGCCAAGGACAAAAGGCCCACCTACCCAGCAGCAGCGACTCCCCTTCGGGGGAGGGGAGGGGAGGGGAGGAGGGAAAATCTGAAGTCAGAAAGGATATTTTCAGGGAGAAACTCTGGCTCTGGCAGAGGCACTGACTGAGGCACAGCCGCTTGCCAAAGGACGCCGTCTATCAGGCAAATGACAGTCGCGTCCTGCCTCCCGCTCCTGTTTGTGTGTCCTGTAGCCAGACGATGTTTGTCTTCGACTTGGTCCTTGGCTTAATATCACATGCAGAACTCGCTTGGTACCAAGTGCTGCCAGCAAAAAATTGCTCAAAGAGCGGGAAAGGCGGAAAAATTGTTGGCAGGATGGCAGGAAGTAAGAGGCGCAACCAAAAAAAAGCAGAGAAAGATATGTTACCCTCGTCCAGTAGGACTTTGCTTTCGGAGTATAATTCTGTGTGGAGCAAGAATCACATTCCCAATTCTGCTTGTGGTAAGCCAGAAAAGCAGGAACTTGAATTTCATGTTACTCCGATCTGTCAAGATTTCATGCCTTGAAAAATATGTATTTTAAAATTGACTTGAAGATTTGGTACGCTTATAAAAAATTAAACAGAGAATTAATAAAATTTTGCCTAAGAATTATTGATTTCCTTGAAGGCTTTTTTTATCTTTCCGTCAACTAACTTTATTTTATTTGTATATTAAAGAAGAAATTATATTTTTTAGTTGCATAATTAATTTTAAAATATTTTAGAGCTGAAAAAATAGGAATATATTAATCTTTTTAAATATACAAATAAATATTAAATTATTATACATATATATTTGTATATTATTTTATATTTTTATACACTTTTCCCTCTCTATGTTCCACTGTCCATTGCAAAGACAATCAGAGGCCCGCACACGGACAGCAGGGCAGCAGCGGAAAATCATAAAGGAAAATATTGAATTTACTGCAAAAAATGCAAATTTCTCCTTTGAGTCAAGCCGGAAATCTTTGCTGTCTTCTATGAAGCTTGGGTATTAAAGGGGATATAAGTTGAAGTTCCTTAAACAATATAAAATATATGATATTTCTTTATAAGATATATCTTTAAATAAGGTAAAATATACCCTTAAATATTAGATTTCAGATCTGTATATATTTTTTTTAGTTTTTTACAGGGTAATCCCTTGCACATTCCCCTTCTCGGCAGCCTGTCAGTTGTACTCTTTCCGGCTCAACTTGTTCTTTGCTGCTCCTGCCAGGACACCAGTGGTCAGCAGCCAGGACCAGAGCCTGTGGCTCCCCACTCCCTCCCTCTCTCTGTGTGTATAATAATATTGCCACAATTTGCTGGCCAGTGCCACGGGCCCCGAGGCAATAAGCCAGAAAGCATCGGCCATTATAACCCGTATATATCCCTGCAGGATGCTGAACATTACGCGCTCACCTCGCAGCGTAATCAAACATATTGGCAGCGGTATAGAGGAAGGGAGAAGGGAAAGGGAACGGGAACAGCGAAAATGTTTATGAGCGAATGCCGCCGCGCGTCGCAATAAAATTTAATATGAGCAAATGATGTGCGGGAGGGAGCCACAGGATCCTGATCCTGATCGGTGGTGGTAATAACCACAAATAAAATAGCGGCTGGCAGAGGCAATGACAATAAAGAATGAAGAGCAAAATCAAAGTTATGCAATGGCTCTGCCTCTGCCTCTGCCCCCCTCTAAATGGTGCTCCCATGTGCGATAAAATTAACAATTCAATGAAGTGAATTCGAAATGGCAAATCGAAAAGCCAAATCGCACAAAAACAAGAATGGGAGCAAAGGAAAAAATAAATACAAAAAAAAAGAGCAGAAAAAAGGACCTAGCAGCACACACACAGAGAGAGTAGAAACTTATACACAGCCGTCAGAGAGGAGCTCATAAAAAATTGCGTATACGCCCGGGCACACACACAGCGAGGCACAATAAAAATTAAAATAAAATGTGCAAAATAGAAGCCAACAAAAGAAGCAAGTTACCCAAGCAGCTGTAACAATTACGATTGTGTCTGTGTATATATATATTTTGTTATATATTTTTTTATACGAGTCTGTTCTAAATTTGATCACTTGGCCCTTAGGGGAGGGGTTTCCTTTTGCAGCTGAAATTGTTGTGATGCTTGGTTTGTAATGAAATTTACTTTTATTTTTAATACTGTTAAAGTTTTTTAAATATTATGTTCTTTGTATAAACATTACTTTTGTCTTATTTTGCTTTATTGCTTATAAACAAATGTTATAATTTATTTAGAGAAAAGTTTGTTGTGTAAGAATTTGTGTTTCATTCTATATTAAATGTAATGCATAAAAAAAAAGAGTATTTAGAAAAGTATGTATTAAAAAAGTTTACTAAAAACACAAGGAATATTTCTACAATTATATATATTAAATGTAATGCATAAAAAATGAGTTTTTAAAATAGTTTTATATCACAAAAGTTCATTAAAAACACCAAGCAAAATTCCTACTATTATATATTTTAATTTAATGCAGTTTTTAGAATAGGTTGCATTAAAAGTGAAATTCCTACAATTATATATATTAAATGTAATGAATAAAAAATCGTATTTGGAAAAGTATTTATTAAAAAAGTTTACGAAAACATCAAGATAAATTCCTACAATTATCTATAATAAATGTAACGCATATAAAAAGAGTTTTTAAAATAGTTTTATATTAAAAAAGTTCATTAAAAAAACCAACCTGAATTCCTACAAACTCTGTAAATTTCTCTCTGTACTGCCACAAAATATTATTAATTAAATCGAGTTGTAAATACAGCCAAGGCTTCTTCTGTTTACAAAACAAAACTAAAACCTACGCAAAAGTTTACCTTAGCTGGCAGAGTATTTCACAAATAAAACCAAATATTTAACTCAAGTAATAAAGACGAATAAAAAAAAAATAAAGCTAGCAGGAAACCATTTTAGAATAATAAACAAAATGATTGATTGGATAAGTGTGTAAGCCCAAGGTAAGCCTCCTGTCAGAAATGTTAATTAAAACCAAAATCTAAATAGTTGTGACATGTTTTTGAGCCTCGATGCAGAAATCGATGAGCTGGAGGCGTGGTCTCTCTCTCTTGTGTCCCTAAAATGTTTGCACATGGCTTAAACGCAAAATTTGCGGATATTTGGCAAACAGCAGCATCTGGAGAGGAAGGCCTCCTGCATTTGAATTGTTCATATTTTGATTAATTTCTCTGTGCAGAGGCAGCTCCTTGTTGTGGCTGCTGTTTGTCAAGCGGAGTAATTGCGTGCTCGCAATTATGCTCGCTCTCGCACATGCAAACTGCTGCAGTTGAGCAAATAAAGCGCTAAAAGCATAAACTAAATGAATTAAGCGACGCAGCGGCAAGAGCGCGCTTACAGCCCCTACTGGTGAGGGGTGGGTGGGTGGTGTGGCGCCACCCCTCCGAAAAGCCAGCCTCCCAGCCAGCCCAGTCACCCCTCTAACAGGCAGTGGAAGTTTCTATAAAATATGAGATAATAAAAAGTGAATTATGTGCCCGCACACACAGCGCCAGCGGAAACAAAAAAAAAAAAAAAAGAAAGAAAGAGGAGCAAGGACCTTAGTTTAGACTTAAGGATATCCATTGATTAAAGCCAAAGGAAAATATATAATGAAATGAGATGAAAAATATTTCCTGTAAAAATATTTTTCAAATATTTTATTTCTTTATTTAAATCTGCAATATTGCCTGTAAAACTATTTTTCCATATTCTTAATTTCTTTATTAAAATCTACAATTTTTTCTGTAAAACTATTTTTCAATATCCTTAATTTCTTTATATAAATTTGCAATATTTTCTGTAAAACTATTTTTCAATATCCTTAATTTCTTTATTAAAATCTATAATATTTTTAAAGTAATCTGAGTTCCGCAAATACTGTTTTCTCAAGGATAATCCAAAGCAAACTCATTATATTATCCTTTTTTCAATATCCCCTACAAATCTTATTGAAAAAATCCCTGGATATAAAAACACGAAGAGCTGAGATGAAGAACAACAAATAAATGTGAATACAAACATAAAGCAATAAAAGCATCAACAGGGGCAACAACAGCAACAAAAACAACATTTAATTGCAATTGTTTGTCCGCCAGTTAGTTTTTTATTTGCACTTTAATTATGAGAAATAGGAGCAGAAGCACAGCAGCAGCAGAAACTAATTTTCATAAGTACACAACTTTGTGCACTGCAGTTGGGTAAATGAGGAAAAGTGGGGAAAATTGGGAGCAGCGTGGAGTAGAAGTAAGGCGAGGAGGAGACACATGACTTATGACAAAACACAAAACTTGATGGCCAAGACGACGACTGCTGCTGCTGCTGACCACTCCAAGGACCCAGGACTCGGGACCCTGCAAGTAAAGTGTATAAAGCAAAAGGAAAATAAAGCACTCGAGCCGTGCAAATAATAAACAAACAAATAAAGTTATAAATAATAATGCCAGCTCTGCAGCTCTCTGTGTATATATATTTCCCGAGTGAAATGCTCTGCAATTATGGCCATTCCAGGAATGTGTTGCATAATCAAAATAACAAAATGAGTTACGAGGACCTCGACTCAGCTTTTTAATGGAGATAATTAAGGACAAGCTGAATGAATAAATGATTGAGGTTAAAAATAAAACAAGTGTAAGCTAAGCACCACAATTTTGGCACCTGCAAACTTTGCTATTTAAACATTTAATAAATAAAGAGAGCCAAAGTTTATATACTCTTGGACTTTGCACTTAATTCAAAGAATATTTGATGCATTAACTTATGTGTTAGTTTTTGATAGGTTAAAGTTAATAAATTAATTAGGGAATAATAATTGTTTCAAATAACTAATAACTACACAAAAAGTATTATAAAAAGAAGAAAAAACCGCTTAAGCTAATCAATATTATTATCTTCCTCGTTTTAAATATATTTTCAAATATAATTTAAACTAAAAACTAAACAATAATCAAAGGAAACCTGAGTTAACCACAAAATTACCCAGCTAATCCTTTGATGACTCTCATTTCTTTGTTATTTTTTTTTTGCTCTATGTTTTTTAGGCCTACCGCAGGATCTCCTGATTGCCTGTGAATCCTGTAGGCTTTTGCCATTCCTAATCGCCTTACTATTTGCCTGATTCCCAGCTCTGGTCCTGGGTCCTTGTCCTTGTCCTGCGGGGAAGCCTCTTAAAGTCCTTTAAAGGCCGTCCGCAGTGTGCCTTTAATGGAATTTTCCAGCGTCACCGCAAACTTTTCAGTTTCAGTTTTCCATTTTGTGTTTTATTTTGCTTGTTTTGTTGTGTTTTTTTACCCCCTCTCTCTCACACTCTCTTTTTCTCTCTTAGTTTGCAAGCTTTTTGTGTTCTCTCTTCCATGTTACATTAAATTGAACAAATTCTAGCGAAACAACAACAACAAAAGCGGCGCTGGGGAGCATAAGAAACTGCAGAGAAGCTGGCAAAAAAAAAGGAGTGAGAAGAAGGGTAAGCTCGAGGAAGTCGACGATTGGATACCCTATTTTTAAAAAAAAGTGTAGAAAATTAAGCTTAAGGTAAGACTCAAATAATTTAGACTCTTTATTTATTAAGTCTGAATTTTAACTTTAATCTTTATTATTTAAAATTTTAAATTCATGTTTGTTAGGTTGAAAAATTAATAATATTTATTATAATAAAATAATATAAAATAATTAAAATACATAATAAAAACAATTAAATATATTTAAATCAAAAGACGCTGTCGGTAGTCGGCTTAAAATCTTTTCCCTTTAAAGAGAGACTAACCCATCTTCCAAGATATATATAAAAGCTGCATACCCTCTCAAAAAAAGAGTATAAAAATGTCTGCAAACTTTTTTTGCGCGGCCTATACTCGGTATATCGGTCCCTTTCGCACTAATTACGGCACACGTTAACTGTCAAGCGCAGAAAGAGAGAAGGGATGCCGAGGCGCGGCTGCTGCGGGGCTACTGCTGCGGAACTGCAAATTAAATGAAATTCTGCAAAGTTTTTTAGTTGCCCCTTGTTATATATTTTTTTTTTTATTTTCTGTGTCCTAGAGTACACAAAGTATAATAAAAATCAGAGCGGCGAAAACTTTATTTTCATGCCTCGTACTTTCCAGGCCTCCATCATAAGTATTTAATGCAGAGTCTTTCCAGCGATGTCAGCGGATCAAAAAGAGTAATGAAAACTTTAACAAAATGCAAGGGAATTCTATTAAATGTGGGAAAATAATTTGAAAGGATAAATTTTACATATTATCTTATTAGAAATTAGGAAATTTTATGGATTATAAGATGTAATTTGCAAATGAGAAGAAGAACAATATGATAAATCGATTAATTATTATTTTTAATTATCGAAAATGCAAAATATCTTAGTATATATTATTGAAAATGTTGTAAACTGTGTTATTTTGAAATTGGAAATATATAAAAATTATCAAAAACATGTCGAACAAATTGTATATAATTGAGTTGTCTCTTTTTATCGGTTATATCAAAATCATAATCATATTTTTTGATATATATATTGTATTTTGCGTCCCATATCGATACAGTATCGATATATCCAGATTTTCTGTCATTTTGTCTGTAAATTAACAATCTATCATCATTAAATTTATTTAAAAAACTTACTTGTTTATTTTTTAACTAAAATTCTTTAAATTTGACTTTAATTTAATCAAAATAAAAATTAAAAAATGATATTCCACATACAATCATTGATAAAAACCATTTTAATATATATTTTAACTTGTTCTTATTTTAAAAGCATAATAATAATTACCCTAATACTAAAATTTTTATATTTCAACAAACAAAACTTTAAGAAAATCCCTTAAACCTTAATTTAAATTCCAGAAAATTCACCTTTAATGTGTGCGTGTCTCTCTCTCTCTCCATAAAGGTGTAAAAATACAACTAACAACCAATTAGGAAGATGCCCGAGTTGCCAAGTTAACATGATGAATGCAACTGGAGGGCTGAAGGGGATGCCCGGGATCGGGGCTGGGGGGTTGGGGCATCGGGATCGGTGTGCTTGTTAAAATTGATTGCCGGCCAGAAAGCAGAATAGGGCCAAAGACAAAGGCAACAACTGCTTAGGCATGTTACCTTTTTGCCGCTCGCCTAACCTGGCCCCAAAGAACATTGATTTATATTTGTATTGACACTTCACCCGGGCGGACTCCCCCCTGCCCTGCCCCGCCCCGCCCCCTGTTTGTTTGCCTATCGCACAAATTTGTCCTTGTCATTGTTTTACAAGCAAAACCTCCTCCTCGTCCTGCGCCCCCCCGAAAAATCGGAGACAAATACAGAGAGAAGCTGAGGAAGGTAGAAAATCAGGCAAAATCGATTGGAGAAGAAGAAAAAAGGGGACTGAAAGGTACTAAAGGCTCAGAAAATATTTTAAAGCATTAAGGAAAGTGAATAGAAAACCATAAACATAAACCATAAACCATAAACTTTAATTAAGTCTAAATATGGGTTATAGTTCTTTGAATTTGTATAAAAATGAAACGTCTAAAAAATGTGTAGGCAAAAATATATAATATTTATAGTAGAAGCTCTATATTAGATTGCTTTTTTACAAAATGTTTTATCATTTAATTTTATATGTAATAATTTCAATTAAAATACTTAAACTGAACTTGATTTATCCTCTAAAGTCAGCTTTTTTTCCCCCTTTAAAACTATAACAATGATAGTCCCTAAAATTTAAATTAAGAAGCACACACAATGGCTTTTAAGATGCTGTGTGTGTGTTTGAATGCTTAATTTCTGTGCAGAGAAGAGGACGACACACTTGAATGGTCTCGTTTCCGCTTGAAACTGAAATTATTTCAAAGTTGACACACGAAATTACCATTGATAAATGCCGGAAATGTGCTCCTCATTCCGATGGATTCAAAACCAGAGTGCCACTGCCGCTCCTGATGCCTCATTCCTCGTTCCTCATCGTTCCTCGTCGTTCCCCTTTGTGGTCAGAGGGGGTATTCAGAGGGCATTCCGGGAAATCCTCCTCCACAATGGCCATGCAAATTGGACATGGGCTGCATTGAACCTCAGTCCGAATCCGAGTCCGAATCCGGATCGGGGGCAGTTCCCAGTGTTTGTGTGGCCTGTGTTTGTTTAACTCGGTCATCAAGTCAAAACAAGGGGCGGGAATGGGTTGCAAAACAAAAAAAAGAAAGCAGGGCAACCGTATTTGATTGTGTTGAATGCAGCATGATTGGAGGTTTCCTTAAAGGACAGACTGACTGAATGGCTGCCACATATATGTACATATCTATCGGTTGGTTGTCACTAACGACTTCCTGCAATTAATGTCCATGTCAGCATCATTGCCTGACAGCTTGATTTGGCTTCGGATAACCCACAATGCCAGCGATATGGTAAACAACTATCGCCATTAGCTGTCAACTCTTAATAAAACGAGTGCTTTTTTAATGCAATTAGGTCAGTTTTTTGTATGGGAATAAATAAAATAAATTTATGGAAAAAATACATAAATCTTTTTCTAAGGAAGTGCATTTTTTATGGTATTTATAAATAGGTCAAGTTAATTATAAATGTTAATTCAAAGCAGATACTACAGAGGATTAACCAGGTAGTAATTATTTAAATATACTTTATTAACATATAAAAATAAAATATAAAAATACAATTAAGTTAGTTTTTTATAGGGAAATAATGCATACATCTTTAATGGCAGTTATGGCAAAAATACAAATACTTTTCATCAACATTTATGCCATAAATTCTTCAACAATTCATCAACAAATTCATCAACAATTCATCAAAAAATGTATTAACAAATTCATCAAGAAATTCATCAATAAATTCATCAACAAATTATTAACAAATTCATCAGCAATAAAATATATTTATGAATTTTATAATATAATAAAAAATTATACAACTCGTTTTTTTCTGGAAAAATATAACACTAAAATTTTCCTAAGATAAAATATATATTTTGTGAGGAATTTTAAAAGGTTTAGGCACTACCCTGAAGTATTTATATTAATAAACTTAAGAAAACAAAGAAATTAACTTTAAGAGATCTGTTTATAATGTTTAACTTATATTTTTATGGGGTTTATGCTTGCATTTAAGTCTTATTTTCCTTTGCCTTTTTCCTAATTGCCTTTCTATTTTAGAAGCTGTTATCCTGGATCCTTGAATTTGTTATTTTCCACTCTCACATCTCTGTGTGTGTGTTTTTCTGGCCATAAGACAGAGAGTGGTTTATTTTTGGTGCGCCTTCGGCGATCGATGGCACCGAGTTATTTTTGACATGTCGCCCTGTCAACGTCAACACAACGCTGACAACCAAGTGGCAGGCCAACACCTGAGACAACCAGCTGGAGAGCTCCTCCACCTCCTCCTTCTCCTCCTCATCCAAGTTCCTAATGCCATTTGCCATTCGAGAGACAGAGCCATCGAGTGCCTAATGATGCAGGATGTACACGCCACCAAAAAATTATTACATTTTCTTTATTACCTTACATTACAAATTTAAAAAGCTGTTATAAATAATGTCAAAGAGACTTTATATATGTATAAGTTTCTTAAAACTTCTCAAGTAAATTTTTTCTGTAGATCAACTCTCAAGATTATTATCCTTTTTTTGTTGCCGTGCATCGAGTCCTGTGTTTGTTTATCTAACGAGTAAATACGATTTTAATTAAATGTAAATCACATTGTCAAGCCACACACTCGCACACACACAGTGACAAGAACAGCAGGCAAGCCATAAAAGTTACTCCAAAGCAGCGGGAAAGCGGATGGAAAACTGTGGAAGGGGGAGTCGGAGTGGGAAAAGCAGCAGCCTGGCTGCCTGTGAGCCTGCCTGCTGAGAAGACGATGGAAAAACACAAACAAAATATTGCTTTCGCATGTTACTCATACGCCCCGCTGCTCGGCAGCAGCACAGTAATCCCGCCGCCGCACCAAACTCCATCTTCTTCAGGCATCCAGCATGTAGCCACAGCACCCTTGAGATTATTAATTAAAAGACAAGAAAACATAATTTCTAAATTTCCATACAAAAAGCAAACTGGAGTTGGGGGCCCCAAAAAACAAAAGGGAAAAAGGGAATTGGAATTGGAATTGGTTATTATTGTATGTAGAGACATATATAGGGTACATCTTGCTTTTTAGCCAGATGGAAGCTCACATGAGACAAAGAGTTATGTGTGTATATATGTGTATTGTGTCTTGAGAAATTACAACTTTCTGAAGGCAGCGCCTGGTTGGGGGAACACAAAAATAAAGAGTTTTACATTTAAATAGAAGGTTTAAGCCATATAAACAATTTAATAATAATATAAAAGCATATGAATTTATGAAAGTTACATCAATTTGTAGTTTCTTTAAGTAAGTGTGTACTCGTTTCCACTGGGAGTGCATTTGAAGGAAAATATGCACACGTTTCCACTGGGAGTGCATTTAACAATTGTGCATCACACTTGAACACAAATCTCAAATCTCTGGAAGTGCATTTAACAATTGTGCATTTGAGGAACGTTCACACTGGAACACAAATCTCAAAGTGCGATTCTGCATATCATTTGGTATTTTCTGAGTATTATTTTTGCGTTTCAGCGATAGTTGAGACATGTGAAAAGGTGTTACTGTTTTTTAAATGAGCTTTCGCTGTCGTCTATCGACTTTTTACCCGTCTCTAGTGAACATGTGCTTTTAGAAATGATAATAAACTAAAGAAAGTATCAAATATCTGAAGTTAATGTGTTTATTTATTTAATTTATTAATTGGATAATTGAGTTCTAAGTAGGGGTGCCCATAGGAGTCCCATCAGAGAGCCTTAAAGTCAAGGTTTACCTATGAAAGACTAATATTTTCTACGAATTTCCGCTCTAATCGGACTTCTTTCTTTCTTACCAACAGAAAGCGACCCTTGAAATGCTGAACTATCATTCCGATTTATAAAGACCAAAGGGAGTGCTATATCGAACGTTTTTACAAAGTAACTCCAAGAAACCCAACACAAAAACTTCCTAAAATGATGTAAAGTACTCCCAGGAATGAAGTAATCCCCTGGCAACATTTTATATAAGAAAGAACTAACTTATTTAATTACTTCCTTATTTTGAGCTAAGGTTACATTTAAAATTAAAAAGAACTAACTCTTAGGTGAGGTTTTTGACCTTTTGGGAGGAGAAAATCCCTTTCCTTATTTCATATTTAGTGGCCCTTTAAATAACCCTTTTCTGTATATATATATTATATTCCCCACAGAGATTACAACCTGCCCCATCAATTCCAAAATGACACCCGGGAAGGCGTTTTGAATTGATGATGCCGATGATGGGGCATCGCTTGCAGGCGTTGCCAGGAAAGTCTTACGACATGTTCGTTCACCTCCGGCTCCGGATCCGTCTCAGCGCCATCTCCGTATCCATCCGTGTCTCTCATTTGCCAGTAGCAGCCACAAAAGGCATGTGCCATTGTCGTCGTTTATGCCGTCAAAGTGAAAATCCATGCGAGAAATTATATGTCAAAGTTTCACTTTTGATATGCCAAAGCATTTGCGTATAGCCCACAGAGGGGGGCAGTGTGGGGGGGAGCAGGGGGATGGAGCTTCTTCTGCCTGGCTTCCTCATGCTGGCCTGGCACTCACTGCAACGCGGCACGCTCCACTGACGCACTGACAAAGACACATTTGCGGGCCGCACAGCGCTGAAGATGAGCAATGGCAATGACGACGACGGGCTGTCAGTCGGAGGAGAAGGAGGAGGAGCCGGGAGATGGAGATGGAATGCGGGGCAGAAGTGCTACCAATTACTCGAGTTACTGGGCCAAAGCAAGTCCGGGTCCGGTCTTTACTTTACAGGTCGCCTTGGTTAATACCCTCAAGAGACCTGTAGGTATTTATAAATACATATTTCTTTCACTCATTTTAAAGAGAATTATAATTATAAAATATATTAAACTAAATAAGAATATTCAATGCTGATTGTAGAGTATTTGTTTAGAGTTAATCCCTGGTCTCTCTGTATTTCTGTTCTCCATTGCAGTTAGCTGTGCGTTGTCCTTTGGTTTTTTGTCTATGCGAAAAAAGGCAATGTCTTGCCATTCTTTGGACTTTCCTCCTCTCTTTCCACTGTTTCCTTTTTCTGTTGATTTTTCCTTGGTTGTGGCGCCATGACCTGCACTATTTAGAATTTCCAAGGGGAGTATATACGATCTGATAGGAGCTTGAGCGGGATCCAAGATCCAATAATCTCTCTGCAAAATATGAAGCTGACTAAAGAGGAACTTAACATGTCTTGTAAGTTATTTTTGGTTGTTAATTAAGTTGGAAATTCTTTCCTTAAGTTGCACTTCTGATGGGCATCTCAAGGGTCGATGCTTGTGCATTTTCCCTCCTTCTCTGGGTTGGAATTTTCCGGCATCTTCGGCATCATTCAGAGCAATGTAATCTACCCTACTTTACAGTTGACAACCCAAAGAACCTTGCTGCTGCTGCTCCTCCTCTCGGTTGCGGTTGTGGCTCCGTCCGGAGCTGAACTTTCCCGGGTTTTGCAGCTGCATTCCGGACCGAGTCCCGTCCTCAATCTGCCCGGGACTGTGCCCGTTGCCTTATCAATGTTTGCGCACTTTGCTTAATTTGATTTCGCATTTTGGCGCTTGGGCCTTGATTGTGTTTGTACTCTCGCAGCTTAGCTGGCCACGCTAGCAGCCGCATTGAGTGGCCTGGTCACACTGCTCCGCAAATTGAACGGACATTCTTTGGAGTTTCTTCCCAAGTGAAAAGGTTTCCCGCTTTTCCTACAAAGCAATCATTATTATGGTTTGTTTCCCTCCAATTTTAAGAAACATTCTATAAAGTTTGACACAAACTTGTAAGTAAATCAGTTTCTTTTCTCTTTTTTAGGTATTTGCTTGTAAATTAAATGAAGAGTTCAAAGATTGATGTCGGATCAATGGCTGAGATTCGGTTGAAAGTCTGGAACTGGAACTCCCTCCCTTGACAGCCTGTAGAATTTATCGGGCCCATTAAACGCAGCGCACACTCCTTCGTCCTTCGATGCTCCGCCACCAGCTTTTGGTACGAAAAGGGATTCCCTTCTCCCCAACAACACTGACATGCAATTTATAGCCCCGACTGGTAATTGACAGATGCTCCCTTGCCTCTCTGCTGGCTAGGTCCTTGTTGCTGCTGCTACACTCCTTCTTCGGTTTGCTACTAGCTGCTGTTTATTAATAAATTGTCACTTGCATCTTCTCTGCACTTGAAAGAACTAGGAACTAAAAAGGGAATTTATGTAAAAGATTTTAGATAATATAAAAATATTCTAGCAAGTTTATGAACATATTTCTTGAACTGTAAATTAAGAAACTTCTGAAAGTAATTTCTTAAATCAAAAAATAGGGCACATTTTTCCCTTCAGTGTGGCATTATGGTTGATGGCCACTTGGTTAGTGGGCAATGCTAGCTAGATAGAGGACCGGCAGATGGAACCCATTGCCAATTAGTTGCCATCATCGTTCATCGCTCCCCAGCACGGACATGGAGCATCCTTTGCCTTGCCTAATCCTTGTTAAGCTTCATCGAAATTGTATCATTATCATATCGAGAGAGCTGCCATTTTTGGCTTACACAATGGCAGAGCTATAGAGTACCCAGCTTCGTGTTTCCTAGCTTGTCCCAGCTCCAATATTCAGGCTGCTGTGCTGCTCCTGTGATACCTGAGGGAAATCTCCATCGCTCTCCATCGCCCAACGTCTCAATTCAATCTGTATAATGCTCGACGGCAACGGGCTCCTGCAGCTCCTCTCCTCCTCCTCTCCTCCGGCTTCGATTTTGGCGTTAACAAGTTTTCTCCTTACACTTCTTTATACTCTGCTGTCCAGACTGTGGCCTGGCCGCAGCTTAAGCTGCTTATTATCCCGCGGGGCTTGGTCTGGGACTTGCTATATATATATATCTCCTCTCCGCCAGCACTAATTGGATTTCTCCGAACAATGGCCAACTATCTGGACCTTTATCTCCGCCCATATACGGGCCAAAAAATACAAAAAAAATTCAATTGTCGGACTGATTAAGCCTTGGCAAAGTGGCAGCAGAAAATAATATTAAATTATTACAGGAAAATTAACCAGAAACAAGGGTTGGAATATTATTTTAGTATATTTTAATTGTGTATATTTTTATATATTTTAATAAAAGCCTCTAGGTATACAGGAAAACTTCTTTCTACAGGAAACCTTCGCACCAGTCGGTGAGGCACTTGTGGCAGTCGGTGGCCTGCTTCGTGCTGGCTTGGCACACCTCCTTCATCCAGTCTTTGAACAGCTCCTTGTCCTTTTTGAGCACTAGGAACTGGCCCAGGACAACGTATGCCTGCACATGAGAATATAATTGTGTTTGTGGATTATTATAAAGAAGAAAGGATGCTAGTTTGGATTGAGAAGCGATCAGTTTTTGGTAATATGAAGAAAACTGACAAGGGATATACAAAATATATAAAAGTTAGCCTAGTTTGAGAGAAGAACATGCTAGATCGACTCGGCTGTGCATGTTGATCGATGATTCCTTCACTCCCTTGCAAACTTCTGACTAAAATGATATAAAATTTAACCTGCGTCATCTCTCACCTTGTCGTAACCCGCTTCAGCAAGGCGTTCTCCCAGGATTTCGCTGACGCCGGCCAACTCGGTCACTTCCTTGTCGCCCATCGGTTCGTTCACAAAGTTCTTGTGTTTCGTTGAAGCAGAAATCGTCATTTTTATATTTATTCTTATTTTTTTGCTCTATTTTCGTGAGATTCTTTAGGCCAAGCGCAGGAAAAAGTGTGCCCGCTGATTCTTCGACCCAAAATACCTAGAAGCTAAAAGCTTCATGGAAAGGAAGAGTCACACTAATTTTTCTTATAAAACTATCGTGTAGTTCATACACAAAATCGAGAGTAAAAGTGTAACATTATCGATTTATCGCAAATCGAAATTAATGCCTTTTTAACTTAGTTATAATCGATTTTCCTGCAAGGGTTCCCGAAGTTAGCTTTTTTCTTTTGTTATAAATATATTAATTATATAATCAGGAAATAAAGCCTTTCAAATGTAATTATTTCCTGTAAAATTTTTTAAACAGAAAAGCAGGAGAAAGATAGCCTGCATAGGCTTCGATTTTGACTGAAACAACGCAGAATTATTACATTATCCTTGGTCAAGGCTCCATAAAAGGGGTCAAGGAACAATGGTGTCCTGTCTGCGACTCCGCCTCATCACTTACGGTTAATTGTGATGGCAAAGGGGCGCAAAAAGAGCCACATAATTCATGGCACTCGGACAGCAGTTACAGCGACGACCAATGCTAACAAGCACATTAATAATATCGCAAGCAGACGCTGGACCATTGGCAGCTCACTAAAGTACACTGAAGACTGTGTCTAAGAGTATTTAGAAAAATTTATAGAAAATATTTCCAAAGAAATAAAATAATAAATAAATTAATCTGTGTATTTAAGTGCTTTCAAAAGCAGTAAAGTTAACTTAATTCCTATTTCTAAAAACACCAAAGAGTTCCCTGATTATGCTTCTTTATTATCTTCTCAAGCGAATTTCCACTGTGCCAAGGCTGCGGGGTGGCAAAATGGTTCGTTGCCATCGGACGTGGTCGGGCACAAAATGCAGTTAATTAATCATTTTGGGGCCAAAAGTAGTTGCGGCTTGATTTATTTTCGGCCATAAGCACAGAGCGCAGACCGAGAGAGCAAAGTTAAAGTTTTTATCTGGCCAACTTCAGACTTTTGGGCCAAGTTATTATTAAAAAAAAAAGAGAGAAAGCGTCAACAGGCAAGCACAGCGAAAAACCGCAGCGACAGGAAGTCACTGGCAGGGACGCAGGAGCCGCAGAGGGGGTGTGGATTTCAAGGGAATGCGAGGACTATGCAGCTATGAGTCGATTAATTAAACCACAAGCGTTTAAGCGGCAAACCGCAGGGGGGGAGGTGCTACGGGGGGTTGAACTGAACTGCCAAGTCGAGTTTACTTTAATTTGACTTTCCCTGAAACACACACACACACACTCAGAGCGCCCGCATCCGGCGCTGCGCCCGCTGCTTCTTCAACTTCCGGTCCCCACGCGGCAGAGGCAATCAAATTTCGTATTAATTATGTGCTTAACCAAACACCTCACACACACACATACGCACACTCTGGCACACGCACACTCAAAAGGACACTCGAGCACACACGCACACACACATGTGCAAGCGAGGACAACATCATCAACACAGCAAACAACAACGAAAACAAGAGAAGGAGCAGGAGAAAGAGCAGGCCAAAGGAGGCCAGAGATAGTGCTGCTATTAAACTAACAAATAATAATTTAAAAATACTTTTAAAGTTTTCAAATTGAGAATTTATTTTAAAACGAAGAATATATTTTATAATTTTAAATATTAAATTATTAGGAGATTATTTTGCGATGAATAGCAAGTCTTAAAAGGATTTATTATTAAGTGTTTAAAATTAAATCTTAAACGGATGTTCTGCTTACATTTTTTATGATTTGTTTATCCATTTTATTAAATTTTTCCTATTTCAACTAAAAATGCTTACTAAGTAATCAAAAACTATAAAATTACAGACATTAAATCTTTTACCATTTTCATTTAATCCCAAAATATAGCTTCTTTTGTTTATTTTTAAATTTCCGGGCTAAAAAAGCTTTCTAAAATATTAAAGATTTTACAAGTTCAGTTCTTTTTGCCTTAAATAATAAAACGAACAAGTTTTTTCTAATTTGTTAACACATTTCAATAGTTTTCAAATTGAGAATTTAATTTAAAATAAAGAATTCACTTAACAATTTTTAATTTGAAATCATTAGGAGATTATTTTTGGATAAATATAAGCAAGTCTTGCAAGGAGTTATTACTTTTGCCTACAATTAAATTTAAAACGGAGATTCTGCTTGAATTTTTAATAAATTGTTCATAGTTTTATTAAATTTTTCCCATTTCAACTAAAAATGATTACTAAATTAACAAAGATTATAAAATTGCAGACATAAAATCTCTGAAGCGGACATTTTCCTTGAAATTATAATGAATTGTTTATTCTTTTATTAAATTTTTAGTTGAAATACTAAAAATGCTTTCTTAATAATCTATCATTTTTATTTAGTCCCAAAATGTAGCTTCTTTTTTTATTTATTCGTTAATTTCCAAGAAAAAAATGCTTTCTTGACAAATTTATGTCTTGTAATTTTAATTTATTAGAATAAATATTAGAATATAACTTGCAAGTTTTTTTATTTCCTTAAAAATATCAAACGAAAAATGCTTTCTAAAGTATTAAAAAATAAATAGTATTAAAAAAATACTTCAAAATTTTAGTAATTTAATCCTTGCAATCTTCAAGGATAGCTTAAACATAGCCACGCTGTCAGCACTCTCAATTTCGGGCTGCAAAATTGTAAACTGCCAGCCTGGGGATACGTTGACGCCGACGTTGGCGTCGGCGTTGGCGTTGGCGTCTGGCGTTGGCACAAAGATTATGCCAGAGTCCGCAGCCACCGCACCAACCCGTACCCGCACCCGCACCCGCACCCGAAATCCTGATGCGGCCGAGGGTCAGGTCAGGGACAGGCGACAAGGCAATAATTCTTTGGTTTCCACATTCTGCCGCCGCCGTTGTCGAAAATCTTTTTGCGGCTTATGTTACACCAACCCGAATGGAACACACACACCCATCGTCCAGGATGGGAGGCAGTGGGCGTGTCCGCTGGGACGGGCGACACATGTTACGGGTCAGTGGCGCTGCTGCTGCTGCTGCCGCCGGCTTACACTTTTCGGTTTTAGATTTTATTCATTTGCATATATGCATGCTTATGATGAGATTTATTTATTTGATTCCGTCCCCCTTTCTTGTCGCCTTTCTTTCTTTTTTTTGTGTGCCCCGATTATGGCATTACGGGTTAACTTTAAGCTAGGTGTCACATCGGAAAATAAATCGTTCGTAACGCAGCCACCGAGGGGACACTGTCATAAGTAAAATATTCGCAGCGGAAGCATTTAAGTGAACATAATTCCACCTTAAATCGAATGCTCTCTCATCTTTAAAAGAAAATAAACTCCTACGAATGATCAATTATCTCAATTTAAAATTAATTAATATATAAACCAAACCCAACCGCATGCTCATCAGTAATTAATCATACAAAAGTCCTGCGAAAAGCATCATTCACAACAACAGGACAATGATTGATCGTTGGCAGTTGAACAAATTATTTTAATGCAATTAATAATGTTTTCTGAGTTAAGATGATTATTATTAATCAAATTATTATTATTATTATTAATTAATATTGTCTTTTTTAGTTTCGAAAGTGCTAGAAAGTAAACAAAAAGTTCCTGTTATTTGTTGTGCAAAAATCCCTTTAAATTAATGTAATTTTAGCTTTATTTTTTGTATTATTTTCTCTACTTATTTATTTTAAACAATTTTTTGAATATTTAAGAGTTATATTTATATTAAATATATCCCTAGAAGTCTTAAAAAAAGGTCTTTTAAATCAGCATCACAGACGAGTCAAACTAGACATTTGAGTTAGAATAAAAAATATGTATTCAATTTATTTTTTATTATTTTAGCTTCTTATTTTCTAAAGTGCTAAAAAGTAAACGAAAATGAACTGTTTTCTTTGTGTCATTTTAGCTCTATTTGTTTATTATTTTATGTATTTATTTATTTTAAATTAAATTGAATTATTTAGTTTGTTTTTAATTTTAATAGAGTTACATCATTACGATTTTTAATTCTAAGTCCTTAAAAATATTACATTTTCATCTTTAAGCTTGATATGCTAATTTTTCAACATAAAAAGAAAAGAAAATAATATAATCACTTAATTAAAAGACGACATAAATCAAACAATACTTCATGCCACCCTTTCCCGGCTTTGTAGCATTTCTTTTAATCGAAAATCGTGTCGTGCAAATTGCCCTTTTTTTACAGGTGGCAACGCTGAGCGAGTGTGTAAACAAAAACCGAACCCAACTTTGGCACGCAACACGCGCGCGATTAGCAGCAATTTGTACAGCAATTAAGCTCAAGTGCAATAAAAGTTATTCGCAATGCAACGGAGGGCATCCTGCAGTAGCAAGGAGCAGGAGCAAGGAGCGGGAGCTGGAGGAGGAAACTGTACAACAACGATGACAGCCGCAAGTCGGAAGCGAAAAGTTATGCACTTTTTTAAGTGAATATGATTGCATTCTAATGTCAGGCCATAAATTAGCGACTCGGACTCCGGGACTTGGGCACTCCGCCGGCGTGGCATGACCTCAGTTCAGCTCAGCACGCGACCCACGCCGCCGCTGACAGCCAACTGCATCGCAGGACCAGGATCAGGAGCGGAGTGGAGTGGAGTCGGAGCCCCCACTGTGCGCGTTACGTGACAGGAGTATGTGAAACTTTTCAACTTGAACGAAAATTTATATGCTGAAAAATATAGCGAGTGGAGCCACAAAAAAGCAAGAAAAGAAGAAACGAATGAACGCGGCCCATAAAAGAGTTTGGCAAACATAAAAATACCCCGTAGAAGCGCCAGGTTCTCTCCATCTTCTTTACGATCTTGGCTATAAAAGTATGGAATGGCTTCATTTGATTTGAAACTAGTTTCGAATATGGCTGTAAAAACTATCACAGAGATAGGTTTCGAAATGGCTGTCATTATCAGAGGAGCTCCAGGAACACACATCACTTGAGTTAAGACTTCTGGGTAAAGTTGGAGAAATGTGTGGTTGTAAAGCGGCAGGAATATAAAGATTAAGTTGTTAAGTAAAGTTTAATGATATAGTAACATTTGTCTGCATATACGAAAGTTCTTCTGGAATCTGATTTCTTGTGATCTAAATCTTTATCCTGTAGAATTCTGTACGCTCATATCTCAAGTTTCAGATCTTTTGATGTTCTAAAAATCGTGATAGTTTCTTCGTAATTTACATAATAATTAGCAATTAGCTCACATCCCAATTTTGAGAACATTATCTCTGTTAGAAGCCAAGATCAGCTGGCAAATGATCAAGTAGTAAAGTAAAATATAGTAATATATGAACATTTGTCTGCACATACGAAAGTTCTTCTGGAAACCGAGTTCAACAATGATTCCTTGGAACCTATATTAAAATCCTGTACTGTTACATCCCAAGTTTCTATCTTTTGACCTTGCAAAACTCTAGATAATCCCTTCGTAATTTACATAATGATTCTGTTATTATAAAACAGCTCACATCCCAATTTTCAGAAGATTATCTCTGTTAGAAACCAAGATCAGGTGGCAAACATATCTCAGCTATGATATACCCTTTCCCACCAAGTCAATCAAGGGATATCAAATGAAACAAGAAAAATGGAAGGGCAAGAAATGTGCGAAAAATTCGCAGTGCATGACTGGGCCAAGGGGGTGCGAATCCTTGTACGAGGATGAGTGCCAGTGCCAGGACGAGGACGAGGACGAGTGCAAGTGCCAGTGCGAGAGGGTGTGATGAAGTAAAGAGGTCCCTGCAAAGTGGGGCGGCGACATTTTGTGCGGTTTCGCGTGCCACTGGAAAGTTGAACGTGCTCGGCTAATGCCGATGCTCCCGCAGATCCTGCTCTGCTCTCCAGCTTCCAGCACATCTGCTGGCACTACTGCCAAGGCCAGAAAGGGAGGGCATCATCGGTGGTGGGCGTGGCATGCCTCGCATGCCGCCCGAACGCCCCCGCTCACAAGATGAAAAACTGCTGCTGCGGATTACTACTACGTGGTGGTAAAAAAGTTTTTGACGCTTGATTTTCATGCTGATTGTAATCCTTGTTGTACGAGTGGTACTTTTTTTTACAATTAAATTGGATGGGAAATAGTGTCTGTCTTACTATAATAAAATGTATTAAGCTATGAATTTATGTACAAATATTAAAGATGTTTTCTTTACTTTTACAGCAAACACAGAAAGGAGTCCTGGACTCTCCAAAATTAAAGGGAATTGTTGACAATGGATTGTGGGACTGATTCTTCCCCCTAAGGAGCTGGTCCTTTTCCCCCCAACTCTGTATTTAACATTTTTGATGTGGGGCTCCGCCGCCAAAAAGGAGGCGAAACTAATTTATTTCCATTAGTCGGCCACGTGAAATATTTCCGCTAATTGGTATTTGGCAGGCAGGCTCTAGCTCGCAGCATTTGGATCCTGGGACAGACCTTGGGAAAAACATTCTGTAATTAATCATTTTCTGATTTGGCACTCCTCCCGGCAGGACTCCCTGGCATTTTTCCGGCCATTTGGCGTCGCCTGGCCTGGCATTTTACGCGCCGTTAAAGTTTAATCGAAAAAGTATTTTTGTGGCCAATGAAAATTCCAATAACGAAATGCCAGGTCAGGTCCTCTTCTCCCCCAAACAAACTTCTTGACTTTTTTATGCCCCGCAGGGCAGGAGAAGTTTTTGGACCTGTAGCCAGGTCATTTTTGCTTGATTAGTGAGGGGGAAAGTGGAGATGGATCCATCTCCGGATGCGGACATTGATGCAGCCTGCAATTGACGGACTTTGGGTCGTCAAATTGTCTGCCTGGCTGCCTGTCTCTCTGTGGAACTTTCGCAATGTGTTGCGTTGTGGCCATTCGCAGGAAACAGGAAAACTTTTCCCCCCTAATGCGCAATTAAGCAAAAATTCCACACAAACCCTCCAGCTCCAGCTTCCGGATGAGATTGTGGATCATCACCTAAATGGAGGCGCAAGTTAAAATGTTGAAAAATTGTGCGGCTTCACGGGGATCAAAGGCGGAGCAATCGCAACTTTAATTGCATGGAATCGAGGGCCCAGTACCCGGAGGTAAGTATGCGCACTAAGTTGGCCCAACAATATATAGGAAAAGTTTCAGTTTCAGTTTATTTAGTAATAAAGTTTCGCTCGGGCATTTTTGTAGTTTGGTAGTTGTGAAAAAAACTGAATACAGGGAATAAATAAGGGTCCTATAATGTTATTTTGTAACTGAAAATAGAAATTACTTTAAAGAAATAATGTTTAAAGTGGAATATATTTATTTCCTAACTGAAATATATATTTTTTCTTATAAAAACCGTTGTTGGGAGTCACTTATTGTTGAATTTATTATTAAAAATTATTTAATTCCACTAATTACTTGCTTAAAACTTTCTTAATATAATTCCTAGATTTTTAAAAATTGTATTTCTTAACATTAAGCTCTCCTTTCCAACAACTTCATCTTTTCCCCGAATGTTTTGTTAGCTTCACACACCTCTAGCCATGAATATTTTATCGTTTTGACACAAATCCATAAAATTCATAGGTCCTACACTAAAAACCCAAAACAGTTGCCACCTCAAACCACATACGAAGCTTATTTGAAGCGAGGATTAGACTTGGAAGCCTGCAGAATGGGAGCCAACGCATCGCATTCGGATCAGGGAGGAGGAGGAGCTACTCCCCAGCAGCAGCAGGAGCAGGAGTCATCGCCGGAATCCAAGACGGAACCTGAAGCGGAGGCCAAGACCACGTTCCCGAGTCAGCAGGAACACTACAAGAAGCCACATTTGGTGGCAAATGAATTTCCAAAGCTGGTGAGACGCCGATCGAAGGCTGGCAACCTAATGACCGCCATCGAGGATATTCAGAGACTGTGAGTGTGTGAGAAATATAGAGATATAGAGATATAGATATAAAAGAAATCGGGGAAAATCTCTTTTTACATAATTCCAAAATATATTTTAGTTACTTTAACAATTATTGCGGCTCTGAAATATTTTTATTAATATTTTAAAAACTTTTTAGGGAAATATAAACTATACTTTCCAAGTTAAGCTTAATTTTGTTCCAATTTAAAAATTAAAATTAAGATTTACAACCAGTATTTAACATTAAAAGTAGGTCAGACTTGTGTCTTTGTTATTTTAAAGAAAATATGTTTTCTACTAACATTATTTTTGTATATTTTTAATATTTATTTAACGATATTTGAGTACAATTAAAAAAGTACAATTGCTACCAAGCCTTGCTTTTTATCCTTTATCTTTTATCGAGCCTGAATTATAGAGTATCTTTCATCCTTTTAGTAATACTCTTCCCTTAAATTTTTTTTCAGACCCACGGAGGTCATCTACCAGGAGTTCGACCGACTGCTAATCCACGCCCAGGGCCAGATCAAGGAGGTGGCTGAGATGCCTTGCGTGAATCTGGCCAATCGGTTGAAGGACTGTCTGTATCACAATCGCCAGCGTTCGTGCGAATGCTTTCCGGCCATGGAGCAGTATCGGGACTGCGTCCTTCGGGCCGCCCAAGATCGCGTGGACGATATGGCGGCCAAGGAGCCGCGTATGATCCAGGTGGTGCCGCCGCAGCAGCCAGAGCCGCGTCCCGTTAAGCCGCCGCAGCGTTCGCAGCGCAGCTGGTGGCGATTCTGGACCTGGTTTAAGTAGCTCTTTTTTTTTCCATTTAACAAACCGAAGCCGAAAGAGTCCGAATAAAGAAAACGGCTTTATTAATTAAAAGCAGAAACTTGAATCCATTTTAACTGCCTGAACAGGTGCTGGGGAGAATTTCCACAGGATTCTCTCTCTCTGTTAGTCACAGTGTTGAAATTGATAGTGCACTTGTTAGTGTCTGTTGAAAATGCAATTTAGCTCGAAATTTCCTTTCAAGGGAGAGACAGCAGCTCCTGAACATTTTTACAAGTCCTTCAGGAATGTTAAAAAATATATCTGGCTTGTAGCTTTATGGTTTATATGCATGTCTCTTTGACTTCAATTGTTTCTTGTCATGTCCAAGTTATTTCCATTTCTATTTTCCAGCTCCAACGAGGCGCATTTCGATATTGTGTTGCTCTGTCCATCATAACCAGCTGTCACTGTGGCGGACAGGCGAGAGAGGTGCGCTTATGAAATGCAGATTCACATTCACAGACAGTGAAAAGAGAGATGGGAATGAGGACGAAGGATGCACATGCCAGCTCCAGTTGCACATTAGCCCTTGGGGTCCTCGGCCTCAGTCTCTCTCTGTGTGTCTGTGTGTCTATTCATTCATTTAAATGTCTATATCATGTGGCCAGGAGGAGGAGGAGGGACCAGAATTGCAATTTGCAATAAAAGTAAATCTGCTGTGGCGCCGAACTCTGGCTGGCTGACTGGCTGGCTGGCTCCTTACATTGTTAGTCCCTCGAAAACCAGCTGCTGCTGCTACACCGAAATTTAGCCAAGGATCTTGAGTTTATATATAAAGAAAATCCTTAGCATTTGAGGCTACTTATTTCTCTCGGTGTGCCTGTTTCTGGTTGAAAGCCTTTCGGGCAAGGTAAGCAAACATTAGAATTTATTAAATCCAGCTCATGCCTTGCAAAAAAACGAGAAAAGGGGGAAAAACAGAAAATAGGGAGAAAAATTATTGCATATAAAGCTCACCTTGCTGTGGAGCACATTCAACTTTTGGGGGGGAGTCCCCTCACACCCACAGTCACACCCACACTCGCATATGGCGGACACCAGATTCGTTTGTATTATCTCGACACACACACAGAGCCCGGCACATATTTGCCCGCACATAATCCAACTTTGCTTTTAGCATTTGGCAAGACAAACAAAAATGGCAGCCCCCGAAAAAGGAGTTATCCTGCCGCTACACTGGAATTACGAGTTATTTCTGTAGTCCCTACTCCTTTTAAACCAAAAGCTAATCATTTTTGAGTAGAATTATGGAACAACAAAGCCTATTAACAGGGATTTCTTACAAGAAAAATATATCTAGCAAATTTTTTACTAATAAAGACACTGCAAACCCTTCTCTGATAAACTCTAAAACAAAATTTGATCGTTTGGCATTTCTTTCGATTATTTTGTTTAAGGAAAATGCGGCTTGTTTTTGAGTTATTCGTTGGATTTCCCAGTTAAGTTGCTGTTTCCTCAGGAAGCTGGCGATTTATTATCGCAACTTAATCTCGCAAAAAACACGTCAAACCTGAAAATCCTCCAGCTACACCTCTCTCTCTCTCTTCTCTCTCCCTTGATCCTTCTAAAAGGATGTGGGTGTAGGTGTGCATACATTTGGTTGCTTCATAAAAAACCAACTACATGGAGTGCGCATAGCAACAACAACAACAACAACAACAGAAAAAAAGGACGAGGGAAAACATGCAGGCAAATCACAGTGTACAACGCGCACTCACTTCTTTTTTTTTCGTGGAAATTTCCATTCAGCTGCCCTTGTGCGGCGGTTACACTGAGGGAAAAGTATGGAGAATCTTTAATATTTATAACAGGAATTCTAGAAACTCTGTCTAACTATTAAGCTTGACTTAAAGGACTTATGAGTTGAGTTTTAGTCTAGAATTTGGACTCCTGAAGTCATAAGATCTTTTTTTCGAGAAAAATATATTTAAATCTTTTAAAAAAAGGATTTTTTGGTGAAAGCAAAGCAGCTTTTCATAAAGCAACCCCTGAGTTAAGTAAAGAGTTTAGTTAAAGACTTTTAAGTACATTCGCTTTGAACTTTCTTAAAAGTCTTTGATTTAGCCTCTTTTTTGCTATTTAAATCTATAAAAATCATAGAAAATAAACAAATATCTTCAAGTGCAGTTCGTTTAGCCGTGTGTTTTCCGTTTCTCTTTTTTTTGGGATTTTTTTTGGTAACAATTTTTGCCCATTTCTCCGTGCTTTCCCTCCGCCTTTTTTCTATTTTCCTCGTTGTGCCATAAAGATTATTATGAAAGTATTTTGCTAAGCTTTCTGAGTGGAGATGAGATGTGCTGGGTCTGGTCTGGGGTTGGGGCTTGAGGTCGAGGGGGTCGAGGGGGTTTTTCGAGTTTAGGTCCGTCTCTGTTGCTCGCGCTATCTGGCCCAGCATCCGTCTCTGTCATGCCATTTGGCTGGCACTCTTGAGGCCTTAAGTGTGCATGCATTATGCCATGTGCAGGACCTCGTCCCCCTCTCCCGCGTATAATATGCATGCATGGATAATTTATCAGGACACACACACACACACAGCACGGCTTTAAATTTGATTTAAGCCACAACCTCGGCCATGTCCACTTTTAGTTGTGTGTTGACCAAACTGACAGCGCCGCTCAAATGCAATTAAATGCTCCAAATCGAGCACAAATCTCAGCTGAAAAAACCAGAGAAATGTCAATGTTTGGTTGTGGAATTTAAACGGGGCCTTTGGAAGGGGGAGCGGGGGAAGTTATAATTTAAATTAAATAAACATTAAGAGTTGAAGTTAAGAAATAAACTGATAATTTCTCTCTTTATTATTTATTTGTATTTAATATTTAAATAGTTTTAATTCAAATTAAATAAACAACAAGAGTTGAAGTTAAGAAATGGCCTAGATTTTGTATTAAATTAGATGATAATTTGTCTCTTTATTATTTATTTGTATTTAATATTTAATATTTAAATAGTTTTAATTCAAATTAAATAAACAACAAGATTTGAAGAAAAGAAATGGGAAAATTATATAAACATTCAAATTAAATAAACATTAAGAGTTGAAGTTAAGAAATGGGAAAGTTATAATTCAAATTAAATAAATAAACAAGAGTTGAAGTTAAGAAATGGCCTAGATTTTGTATTAAATTAGCTGATCATTTTCTTCTTTATTATTTATTTGTGTTTAATATTTAATATTTAAATAGTTATAATTTAAATTAAATAAATAACAAGAGTTGAAGTTAAGAAATGGGAAAGTTATAATTTAAATTAAATAAACATTATGAGTTGAAGTTAAGAAATGGGAAACGTTTAATTTTAATGAAATAAACAGTTGAAGTTAAAATATGCCCTAGATTTGTCTCAAATTAACTGATAATTTCTCTCTTTATTATTTATTTGTATTTAATATTTAATATTCATTTCTCTTTTAATTTATTTATATTAAATATGGATTAAAATTAAGCTCTGTGAGGACAGGAAACCCTGAAACATGGTTCTGTTGGAGCGTTAATACCTAGGACTCTAGCTCATCCTTTTCCCACACACACACGAATCCTGGTTCCTAATCCGCTGTTTGGGGATTTTCAGGAACGGAAAGGATCAGGGGAGGAGCTGCCTCGCCAAGGAGTAACAGCCTGGCTTTGTGCCCCGCTGCCTTGCGGCATTCCTGATGCGCGCTTGTACTTCCTTCATGTTTTTTTGGGGGGAATCGTGGATGTTCCTCATCCGCCGGATGCCGGCAGATGTGGATATGGAAATGTCTTGGCATGAGGCACATGAGGAAATCGGATAGAGCCAAAGTTGTTTGTTTTTATGGTGTCTTCAGCTGTCTTTCGTTTCGGTGTTCGGCGTTGCATAAGTGCATTTGTCTGTTATCCCCGAGACGAGCTTTTGTTTCGCACAATTCCATGCCTTGGACCACATTTTTCACCCATTTTCCGCCCACATATTCCCGCAGATTTCCCTCTACTTTCCCCCATTTTCTCACACTAGTACAGAGGGCACTTGTTTTCAACGGAATCAATTTAGCGTAAGAAGTTTCAGTTCGCAAACCCAAGTTGTTGTCATGTGCATGACCAAAGGGGGGGAGGAAGGGGGAAGCAGGACTCTGGGTGTGTGTGTGTGCGGTGCAATTATGCCAACGACAGCTGCCTGGCAGCCTCGTCGTCGCTCTATTAATCAAAAGTTATACAAAAAGCCAGCGAACTTCGCCACACGACTTGCCCCTGCAACCCCCTCTCACATAGAGAGCTCTTTTCCGGGCTTTCCCGCCGCTTTTCCTTAGCTCCCTATTCCCAGCTCGCTTTAGCCAGCTTTTGCTCCTGGCTTCAGCTTTGACTCTGCTTCCTCATCCTGTGTGTTCCTTCTTGTTGTTTGCAATTTAACTTTGCTGTGAGCGAAGCCGAAGCCCAAGCTTATGTGCGCATACACTGAGAGAAAATGATCACTATAGCCACATAGCTCCTTATTTACACAATATCCTTCTACCTAGTTATTTTTTCCAGTTGATGTTATCAAAGTATGAGTGGCCCGCAGTGAGTAAAAACAAGATATAATATTTTATGAAAGCTTTGCCAACCACTGCCACCTCCCAGCTCCTAGCTCCCACCTCCCTTCAGCGGACTCTGGGACTCATTGCCCATAAATAAATAAAGCAGCCAAACACAATCAAAAACCAATGAAGCAGACCAGCAGCCACAAATGACAGAAGGAGCTGCCAGCCAGCCAGCCAGTTTTGACCTTATACCCCGAACCCCAACCCCATCATCATCGTTGTGTCAGCTTTTTGTCCTCGTCCTTGGGCAACCGAAACTCTGTAAACTCGGTAACTCGGTAACTCGGTGGAGCTGAGAGCTTGGAACTTGCAACTTGGAGTGGCGGAGCTCAAGCTTAGTTGGCCCTGACTTCAGGCCATAATCTGTTATATCAGCCAGTCAGCTTTCCCAGGCCAAATCATTGTTACTTACTTGCCTATATAGTCAGGTACCAAGCTCTCTTCCAAGGATGTGTCTCAATAATTTTGAAACGCTACAAAGTTTTTCGCTTAATTTAATTTGCAGCCTTGCTGCCTTCTTCTAACTCGATTTTCGCGCGTTTATTGCCGGGCGACAACTTTTTAATTGCCAGGCGTCGTCCACATTCCACATACGATGGCAAGTCCTGGCAAGTAAGCGAGGGGGGAGGGAGTATAAATAAATAAACAGTCCTTTGAATGGGGTAGATCGTAGGAGGAGGAGGTGACTTCCCTTAAGTAGTTCCCTGTTTTACTTAAGCTTTTTCATGTTGCCACTAATGCGGCGCACAAGTGGTTCCAAAAATAATCTAGGGACTACAGTAAGTTCTTTAAAAAAAGTAAAGGGATTGTGTGGAGAAATATAATTAAGAAATAAGTATTAGAACAAAGGAAATTAAAGTTAATAAGACTTAAATAAAAGAAAGTACAAGTTAATAATACTTAAATAAAAGAAACTACAAGTAATAATACTTGAATAGTTAAAAACCAGGAAATTCTAGTATTTCTCTTACTTTTCTACTTTTCAACCTTTAAAACTTAATGTTTCCTTAAGGTACCTTTCCTTATTACATATATATATAGTATATATGCTTAGATTAATATATATATATACATATATTTATATATATCTTTAGGATCTTTTCTAATTCGTGACGCTGCGTGATGTGCTTTTCATTTGCTCTAAACGTTTGCGCCATTTGACTTAATGAAGCTTAAAGACAATAAAACGCTTAAGCACACAACTTTGCCAAAGCCACCCACTGGCACCCGTTTCCCGCTACACCAGCACACCCCACCCCCACACTGTGTGTGTGTGTGTGTGTGTGGAACAACAACATTGTGTCAACGTCAAACGTCTTTTTCTTGCAACTTTTCTGCGCTCGCGTCATAATTTCTATGAATTTTATACACTTTGATAAGCATTCCATTGGCATGCGAGGCACGTTCGCGTTCGTGGACCAGCCTTACACGATGAACCCCCTGAAACCCCCCCCCCCTAGGAGGATGCACTGAAAGAAACAGGTTTAGTTAAGATTTTTAGAGGGATTTTTATAATTTCCCTAAAATAAGAGAGTTTAAGAGTCAATAATTTAAAGAAAGAAAGGTTTTATTGCTTTGAAAGATAAGCTTAATATTTACTAGCTCTTTTTTTCTGACAGTGTAAAAGCCACCCCCCTTTTGGCTGTTTGTTTTGTGAACTTCTGCCGCCGTCCATGTAAATCAGGCCAAGCGACAATTAAACGCGCCAAGCACGACAATACTTAGAGGCTAATGGCCACGGACCTCGGACAATTGCTGGTTGGAAGTGGGTGGAAAATGGGGGGAAAATGGGTAAGAAGGGGAAAAAATGGCTGGTAAAAATCGAGGTGCTGGATGGCAAGCCTTTGGCGCTTCCGCTCCCATTTCCGCTCGTTGGCCGAAAAGTGTAAACAATTAAATTTTAATTAGAATTCGCATCGCTTGACATGCGGACATGGAAATGGGGAATGGAAATGGACATGCGGGGTGCCAGCAAAATGTCAGTTGCCGGAAAAGTGGAAAAGCCAAGGGTGGCAGTGGCGACTGGAAGTCAGTCACAGTCACACTCGCACTCACACACAGACACACCGAAAACCGCACTTCCGATCTCCGCCACAGGCACACAGACATTTCATTTCCGTTCTCGTCTGCTGGTTAATTTATTGGGCACCTTGCCACGCTGCTCCTCCCTGTGTGACCCCTTCTTGACCCGGTGCCGGGTGCTTGTAAATTAAACGGCTGACAGTTAATAGAAAACCGAAAGCCTCTCATTTGGCACATTTGCGGTCCGCACTCGGTGCGGTTTGATGGATTGCCGGCTTAGTTTTAGCCAGTTAACTGCCGCACTCGACAATTTATGCTACCAATTCCGGTAAGGTGTCGAGGACCGTAAAATACGGCAGTGAAGGCGAGTCCCGGTGGTGAGGTGAGAAAACGTGGGGCCTTAATGCCCAAATTGTGGCTAATGAAAATGTCTAAAATTGCTCAGATGATTTGTTGATTTCCCAGGGCGGGCTTTCAGCGAGTGGCCTTAACAAGGCCATAAAGATTACGGGTCAACAAAAGGAGCAAATAATATACAACACCTCTTAAAACACACACACAGTAAACACAAAAAAAGCGAGGAGCAAATGTAATTTGAAACGAAGGGGAATACTTTCGGGGAAGGTGTTTATATAAATATATCCTAAAATTCTAAATTCTTTTGACTTTACTTTCTATTTTTATTTTTACATATAAACTATTATTTGAAAATAAATTTAAATACAATATATTATATATTCAAGATAAAAACTCAACCCCAAAGCTTATCCTTTAACATTTTATTAGTTTTACTAAAGAAATTCCTGTTAATTGGGGGCTTAACATTTTTATTAACAAATATAAATTAATTAATATAATTAAAGCATATTAAAAAAATATATATAGAAGGAAGGATTCATAAGAATCAGTTGAGAGTTTGAACTTGGTGTCCTGCTCCTGCACCTTCCTTGTTTCTTTTCCTCTACTTCTTGTGGAACTTGTGAAATCCTTTGCGCGACATATGACTCTCGATCGAGCGTTTTAGGCTCAGCAGGCCAGGCAAATCCTTGTGCAGGATCATGGCCTCGACGGCTTTTAGATTATTTAAGTGCGACATGGTCCAAGTTGACTTTTCAGGGGCACAGTCTAAGAAAGAAATCATTATAAAAGCCTTGAAATGTATTTTAAATATTTTAAAATAGAAGAAAGTATCTGATTTGCTTCCCAATTTAGAGTTATAGAAAGCTCAAGGTAACTTTACTCACTCAATATATCATCAACCTTCATTTTCTTAACATTAACCGATTTTGGCGGTGCACAGAATCCCTCCTCGACATTCCCCATTGGCTTGTCGGCCTGCATCATTGAAATGGTAATATGGGAAACAGGTTTCTCTTCGGAGAGCACGGGAAGACCATGAGTGCCAGTTCCAAAAAGAATCCCCACGATTCCAACTTGTGGTATTAAATAATAATAATATATTATAAATATAATTACTGTATTGCTCTTTGATGAATATTTATACTCACTTAACCACAATAGCTTGTCTAGCAGCATTTTAAAAATTATTCTAAATTCTCTAAATTAATATATTTACTTTACTATTTTATTCTTTTAGTATTTTCCCTAAATTTTTGGTTCCTACAGATTTTTCTTTTTATTTTTTCTAAATTTTGTTCAAAGCACTTTTTACTTTTTTTTTGGTACTGTTCACTGAACGACGATCGAATTAGAAATGATTTTGTTTTGTGAGCTCCGAACTAAGGTGACAAACGAAAGTGACACAAAGGTAAAGGCTTGCTTTGCTTTAGGATTTTTTTCTACAAAAAAGGGTAACTGAGTCTCAAAGCGTAACTCCTTGAAAAGGAAACTGGAGCCATCATCCGATTATCCTTGGTTCCTGGCCTGAGTTACAGGAGTGTCTATCTTCCGGCAGCAGCAAAAACAGGATGAGTTAAAGGAGCCAGTAGCCACTTCCCCTTAACTCTCTGTTAGCTGCAATTTACGATCGGATCCTGGGACTTCCGCTGCTCCACAGGCTAATTTTCCACTGCCTCGGTTCCCAGGCTAATCCAAAGTGTTGCCCAGGACAGGTCCTGCCCTGACCCAGTTACCAAAACTGCACATTTCCTGCCGCTGGAAGGAGGCTGTCCTCCGCCCATCGATGTTTATGGGAAACCCACTAAATTTCGATAACAATAAAATATGATTTTTGGCGGCACGCAACACGAAAAGAAATTAAGGAACTTGGCCGGAAAAGGGACACCAGCCAAGTCAAACAAACAAACAAACAACAACAAAATGTGTCTGTGTGTATATTTATACATATATTTATGTGCACATAAAAAAAAGCAAACTTAATTTTCGACCCCCCCTCGAAATCCATCTTACAGTGAGAAAGGACGAACCCGCAAGAGTTGCAAGTTATCCCAGGACCCGGAGTGCTTGCCCCCGATCGCGGGGCAGCTTCCCCTTTGGATCCAGAGTAAATATTACAAAAATGTATTACACGGGACTTGGAGGGATAGGCGCGCGGCTCGGGGAAATGGAGATGGAGATGGAAATGGCAGACGTGACAAAAATGCTTAAGTGAAAAGTTACGAGCGGAGCGGCGGAAATCGCTTTTTCCCTCTGGCCTCCCGCTCCCCCCACTCAGACTCCTGTGTTTCCCTTTTTCTTTATTTTATTTTGCTTGTTTTCCCAGCGTAAACCCCCGAAAAGTTCCTTCGCGCATTTCGTTTTCCTTTTTCCAGCTTTGTGTTTTCTTCTTTTTTTTTTTGTTTTTCTTTTGTTTTTGTTGCTTTTTTTTCGGTTGCGTTACGTTTTTGTTTTGCTCTCGCAGCTGCTTTATAATTTCTTGTTTACGTTGGGTTGGCCGGGGGGTGCACCGGGAGAAATTTTGAATTTTAAATAAATATACTAAAAAAAATTATTCATAAGAGAGATTGAATTTAATGTTAAATGTTAAATAACAAAGGTTAACTCAGGCTTTCTTTTTCTATTAACAAATGTTGACTCTATATTTTATACTTCTTATTTTCCTTATATTGAATAACTTAAATCAATTTCTTACTTCATATAATATAAAAATATTATTATTTTTAATAAATTTATTAATTTTTTATAATATTATTATTTTTATGTGTTTATATATTTATTTAAAAGAGAGAAAGTCACTTTATAGGACTTCGAAATAGGCGCTTGGCTGTAAGTTAAATAGTATAGCATACTTTCCAGCAGAAAAAGGATAAAGAACGGATTTATTCGTTTTTCTTTAAAAAATGTTATTAAATAATACGAAAATTAAAAAATTTAGCCTTAAAAAATTTTAGAAATTATGAAAAACAAGAAAAAAAGGTAACTTTGGAAAGCCGTAGTTTACATCCCTTGAAGTTTGACTTCAGATCATGAAAATCGTTCATAAATCAGCAAAAAATGCAGTTATTTCAATTTGGAAAGCTTTTCTGTGTTTGTTTTTTTTTTAATAATAATAATTTTGCGTACTTAATTTAAAAATTTATAAATATTAAAATATTTTGACAATTTTATGAATCTTAACACCTTATAAAATTTCGAAAAAATTGTGTGAATGTCTAGATCGACTCGGCTGTTAATGCTGATCGGAAACGACTCCTTAACTACGTTATAAGCTCCTGATTTGAATTGTAATACTCTGCAAGGGCTTAAATATTTATATATATTTTTTTTTCGACTATATTTTATTAAACAACTTCTTTAAAGATTTTTAATATATATTTTATTTTCTATTTATATTTCTATCAATATTAATATTTATTTTCCAGTGTTCCCCTAGGGCCTGCCGCTGCGCTGGAGCGCTGAATGAGTGGCGCTGCTGACTGGTGGCCTCCCGTTGTTCATCATCCCGAGTGGGTGTCGTCCTGGGCTCCGTCCTGCTCCTTGGCTGCTCTCTCTCTGCTGCTGTCAAACTTTTCACGCACGCCCGCTGCCGGCGAAGCGATTTCCCGGCACGGGTTGAAGACGGCACGCTGCCGGGAAAGCCAAGGATGGGAGGAGGGAGGAAGAGGGGAACGGTGCCCGCTCCAAATCGATTTCCGCTTCATTACGCCACCGCTTATGCGGCGCCCCCGAAGCAGGGCGCCGGCTTGAGCCAGCGAGCACTTCAAATCGTATCAATCATCTTTTCAGAAACACTTTGCACACCCCGCCGCACACCCCACACACACACTCACTCCCTTGGAGTAAGATGTGAGAAGGCTTCCGCCTTCCGCTTTTCGCCTGGCGAAATATTTTGCCTCGACTCTTACTCATATGTCAGAGACAAGACCCGCAAATTGTTTGTTTGCTTTTGCATGCCATTCTGACACACACACACAACACACACACACCCTCCCCCCTCGTCTACAGTGCTATTTCGGGCCGCTTTCATGTCATTTTTCAAGTTTACACAAAATATTTCAAGTGTTTGATGTCTTTTGCACCCGAAGCGCATCAATTTCCTCCGAAGCCTCTCCCCTCCTTTTTTTGGCCATATTTCACATTGTTTCTCTTTGGGAATCCCCCCCGAAAAAGGCAGAGATAAAGGCTATATAGAAAACAGTTTCCAGATCTGAGATATAGATACGGAGCTAGGGCTATTTTTCGTTTTATTTTTTGCGTCTGCGGCAACTCAATTAAAATGTAAGCCAACCGCAAGTGCTGGCGTACACAAAAAACATATAAATATCGCGTATACGCCGCGTAAATCCATAATTGCATTTGTTTGTTATCGCCACGTGGGAGTGGGAAGGGTGTACAGGAGGGGGGAGGAGTCCTGGAGGTCCAACTATAACAACCAGCAAGCAGAGCCACTGCACACGGCCCATATATATCCATGCTCGGACCACGTACCGATAAACGTTTTCCCAGGGAAAACAATACAAAAAATATATATATAAAAGGAAAATGGAAGGGATAGGAAATGTAATTTTTAGTTGAGAGAAAAATGAGAGTAGGAGTCACAAAATATATCCTTTTTTATTAGAAATTAATAGTTAAGGCGGTTTAATATTTATTAGAATTATTATGAGAACGCACTCTTAGTAAAGAAATATAAAAAGATCCCTAAAATTAAGTTTTTAAACTATGATATATATATATTTATATAAATATTATATTTTAAGACTACAAAAAGTGGTATAAATAATGCAAATTATGTTCAATTAAATTTCGTAACTTAACAAAAAAGAAAGTTAACTTTGGGAAGCCGAAATTTACCTGAAAATCTATCATAACTTTGCTAAAAAGTGCATTAATTTCAAATCGGAAAAGTTTCCTATGCTAATTTTTAATAAATTAACATATAAGCATTATAAATATAAGAATTTAAAATTTTTTGTTGATTTTCTGACAATTTTTACGATGATTTTGACCCCTTAAAAAATGTCGAAAAATGTAGAAAAATTTTGTTTCGTCAAAACATGTCTAGATCGACTTGGCTATTGATGCTTATCAAGAATATATTTATTTTTTATATATTTATATATATTATATATTTTTTTATATATTTATAATGTCGAAAACGACTCCTTCACTTCGTTGCAAGCTTATAACTAATAATTATTATGACTAATTAATAAGAATTATTATGTACAAGCTATATTTAATATTCTCTGCTTAATTTAGTCCTCGTCTTAACCCTAATTTTTCTTGGAGATTTCCCAGAGAAATTGCTTTTCAGCACCGCCCCTTCTCCCAGCATGTTTTTGTATGCATTTCGTTGCATTTCCACTTCAATTTGAACGTGCAATGTATTTTTAAGCACTCGGCTGGGCGACACGGGAGGGAGGGGGGTCTTTTGGTGGCAACAATTGCCAAGTGCAGCCCGGCTTGATGATCATCATCATCCTGCTCATCATCATCATCATCAAGAGAGCGACATCATGATGATTGCCACTTGAGCGGGTTTTTGCGCCAAGCTTGCTCTGCTTTTTATTCTTTTTGCCAGCTAACCAGCCAGAATTCTCCAACCCCACAAGGATGCCTTCCAGGACACGTGCGAGGGTGTGTGTGTGTGTGTGTTTGGCGGGTGGTCAATTATTTGTTGCTACTTTATAAACTGGCAAGCGAGAGCGCTTTTGTTGTAGTCTCTTTCTCTCTCGCCAGCTGCTGCTGCATAAATTTGACCCCGTCGAGTGGTTTTTCTTGGCCAAAAAGGTGTAACGTAACCGGTATCGAAAGATATCGGAAAATCAGATAATCGGGGAAACCCGGAAAAATCACACCCGCCCAAAAAGCGAGTGCGAAAAGAAAGAAGGAAAAACTTTTCATATAAATTACAGAAGGCGTCGTGAAGGAGGCACATTTGGCATTCACCGAGAGCCGAGGCAATAATATTTATTTAAAACTCTCTGCCAAATGGCTCGGGGAATGCTCCTGCCACACACACGTGCACCTGCTTAGGTTCTCCTTCTAAAGAAAGCATTTCCCGATAATTTGAAAGTAATTCGTTTAAAGAAATTTACGTGATTTGCTTAACAACCCAAGGAGGAGTCCCTTTTTGGCTATATTGAGTTGTCCAATGACACGCCATAATATTTTTCCCTGGGCGTGATCTCGGGTTAATATGTGCGCCATTTGCGTGCCACCGAATTATTGCCTAATCACTGCTCCTTGGGCTCGGGATCCAGTACCAGGACATGGCTTGGAAAAGGATGTGCCTGGCGACATCCTAAGGTGGCCTCGCCGCCCGTCAGTAGTGGCGAAAGTAGCCGCAGGCAAAAGTTTCCTCTCCGTCAGCCAATTTGGAGCCGAAAAAAGGAAAATTTGTAGGCTACGCAAAAGTTTTTCCGCCATATTCCGCCCGCAAAACCTCTTCCTGGGACCTAGCGCTGGGCGTAAGAACTTTTCCGTTTATAAATGGTAAACACTGAGGGAAAAGGTCTAAAAGAAAATTTAGTTTTAGATGCTAAATAAAGCTATAACTTTCTGGATATATATTACCTAGGAATTATTTCAATAATACATTATTTAGCAAATGTTTTCTATTTTGTTTAGGTTCAAAGTCCATTTTATTATTGATTTAAACTTTAAGAAACATTTTTAAGAGACTACCTTTTATTTGACATTTAAATATATAAGTTATATAAGTTACCTTAAGTATTAATCCTTAAAATAACTTCATTTAAGGTAAAAGTTAATATGATCCAGACTATATTTCCAGAACTTCTTATACCTTTTCTTTTCTCCCAAATTTTTCTCCCTGTATCTTGCAGATATCTTCGTGTATACATCTTAATGTATATATACACCTACAGTGTGCTGATTTTTTTCTTATTTCTTGGCCCGCTTAGAGTCTATCTGTTGTTTAGTGGCCCTAAGGCAGTCAGACAGGACGACGAGCCTGGGCGTGGCATGTGCAAAAGTTTTCGCAGAGCGCCGAGGCAACCAACAAATACCAAAATAAACAGCCAACAATGGCAAGTGGCAGCGGTTAAGCTGACAGAATGCTGAATTCGGGATGGGATTCGGATGGAGTGCCGTGCTGGCCGTGGTCGTGGCCATGGTGTTGGCGGATCTGCAAAGATAAAGCGCTGAAAACTCGAAGCCGGCGGCAAGCAGTCGGAAAAGTCGGGGAAAGTCGCTCAGCACAAAATGAAAACAAATTGTGTTTTATACACTTTCCATTAGGGTTACTCGAGAGCGAGAGCGAGCAGCATCAAGCTAGTTGAAGGTCGTTCTCGTTCTCGTGATGATGATGACGAGGACAAAGGACACAGGACGCAGGACGCAAGACTCAAGACTCCTTTGCCGGATGATAGATAATCGGGCGACTCAGCTCCGAATAAAGTGATAAAGCACAGCGTGATGGAGAGAAGTTCGGATGACTTGGGGCTCCCAAAAAAAAAAAATACGACGGTCATTTTGTTTACAGCGAGGTGATTTCATCGAGTCACTGCTCCTTTATTCGCAGGAGTTTTGATCACAAATTGAGTGAGTGACGAGAGTGGGGAGAGAGGGGAGTGCGGAGTGCAAGAAGTTGGTAGTAAATAGTTGAGACTGGAGAGTGACGAGTAGGGAGTTGGGATTAGGAAGTAAAGAATGAGAAGTGACGAGTGGTTTGTGACTATCGGAAACGAAAAGAGAGAGCGAGAAATGAAAAGAGAGAAGTTTATAATGGAGTTGAAGGTAACGAGTGTGGATTAACGAACGGGAAGTGAGAGGAAGTGAAGAGAGCAGAATGAGCGAGTGACTAGCGGCGAGTTTTCTATTGAAACAAAGTCTTTTTTATATTTTTACATATTCCTGGCGAGTATTGAAGGACTTTCTTTAGGAAATCAGAGTTAGCAAGTGGCGAGTGGCGAGTTCTCTATTAAATTGTAGTTATTTTCACTTTTATACATATTTTTGGCGAGTATTGAAGGACTTTCTCTTAGGAAAGCAGAGTTAGCGAGTGACGAGTGGCGAGTTATCTAATAAAATATAGTCATATTTACTTTTCTACATATTCCAGCCGAGTATTAAAGGACTTTCTCTCAGGAAAGCAGAGTTAGCGAGTGACGAGCGGCGAGTTCTCTTTTAAAATAAAGTCTATTTTATATTTTTACATATTCCTGGCGAGTTTTAAAGGACTTTCTCTTAGGAATTACCCAAGTTAGGGTTCTAAAACATAGCCACAGGATATACTCCTTCTATTTTTAATGTTTCCAAGTATCCTGCCATACCATTTCCTTTCCAATTCCCCCATCGAGTGCCCCTGATTTGTATATACCTCTCTTTATAAAGACAGCAAGCTCGCTAAAATTGAAATATTAAGCCAAACAAATCACGAGGCTGCCGTTCGACACGCGCAGCATTTATCAGTGTGTTCTTATTTGTTGTTTGTTCCTTTCCTTTTTCGGCAGTCGCGCACACACACACACACACACACAGAAACAGGAAGCGGAAGCGGAAACAGACAGAGAAAGGGCTGGAAAATGGCCGGCGGCAGCGTCTGATGCCGATAACAGGAGCAGGAGGGCCCCAAGTGCGGAACAGGACGCTTATTGACGTTGAGCAACGCTTATTGGCGTACTTAATCCTTTTGGCAAATTCCAATAAATTACGACAGGGACAGGAACAGAGACAGCCGAACATTATCCTTTGCAAAAAAGAAAAAACAAGAAAAGAAAAGAAAAAACAAGGAGCACACAGCATGGAAAAAAATCATCAATAGGCCATGATGAGTTTCTGATTGCAAAGCAGTCAAAAGGGAAAAAGTCAGCCGAAAAAAAAAGCAAAATAAAAATAAAGAAGAAAACAAGGACTAAGGGCAACGGGTATACCGATGATGGCCCCTGATTGTCCGAACGATGCGGCCATGTCACCCGGTTTAGCGTCGAAGAGGAGACCCTTCTCCGGGAATTGGTGACTTTGGGGCAGTCATAAAATCGAACTGACGTTTTATGGGGAAAGACTACCTTGAAGTTAAAGTCCAACTCCAACTCCAACTCCAAGTCCAAGTCCAAGTCGAAGGCCAAGTTAAATTGAATGCCAGCATTTTGCCAAAGGACCTTTGTCACTATCTACACTAAGACCAAACATAATTCGATAAGGAAGTTAAATTTTGCATTTTTTGTTTAATTTAAACCAAAAATCGTTGAAGAATAAGTTAAATATTAGTAGAAAACTAACCTTACAATTCTAAAATTGAAGAATATGTCTTTGGAAATTATTTTATATAAGAAAATAAAGTCTAAAGTCTGTTAAATTCGCAAAATTTCTCACGGAATCAATCCAAAAATCAATTTTAAATATATTGTCGAGTTATTTGTTAGATTTAATAGTTATTTAACATTTAATGTTGTTAGAAATAAAACGAAAGTGCATTTTTAAGGAATTTTTGCAATAAATTTTAGCTCTTGTTTATATTTATTGATTTTTAACCTTTCATTTAATTTCAAAAAAAAATAATAATCTATTTAAATACGTTCGAAGGAAATTTCTTCAAAAAATAAATTAATTTTTAAATTTTCGTTATATTTTTTGATCTGTTAACCTTTATTTTCATTTAAAAATAAAAGATAATCAAGAAATTCCTTTAAGAACCCCAAAAGACTTTAAGTAACCAAAGGACCTTTCTGTAAATTCCTCGTATTTTTCAGTGTTTTTTGGCCCAAGTCTGTTGCTGTTTTTTATGGCCTTGTGCTCTGGCTTATCTCTGGGCCCGACCTGGCTCCTCCTCGGTCCCTTTCCAATCCAGGAGATGTCCCCTTCCATTGCCGGTTTGTCTGCCGTTTTTATTGTAAATGCTTTGCATATTTTTGATTGGCTTCCTCCCGACCCCCCTTGGCCAAATAAAAAAACAATAAGAATCCTTTGTCCCTCCTCCGCCTCCTTTAATTTTGCGCAGGCTGAGCTCCTCTTCCTGCTCCCGCTCCTGCTCCTGCTCCTGCAACTGCTCCTGGTCCCGCTCCTGCTACTGCTCCTGCTCCTGCTCCTGCTCCTGCTTCTTTTCCCGCTCATTCTCCCCTTCCTCCCACTCCTCCTCCACAAAATCCTCCTCGGAGTCAGAGCCAAAGTCCTCCCTCTCATTTAGAAGCTTCCCCCCATAGAGGCTGGCATCGATGCGCCGGCAAAAGGCCACCAGGCGCGGATAGGTGTACAGCAGCTCGGCTAGCTCCCGGTTTGGCAGCGGCGTATTGAGTATTCCCACCACATGGCCAAAGACCAAAGCGTCCAGCTCGCAGGGCTGCGAGCCGCAGAGAAATCCCTCAGAGTCGCATCTGTGCTCCTCCAGTTGGTCTATCAGAGCCTCGCAGCAATCGCTGACCTCCTCGAGCACCTGATCGGTGTTGAGGTGGTGCCACTCGTAGACCCGGAGCAGCCGCATGGCCTGGCGCTGCTTGTAGAAGCGCCGGAGCAGGCTCAGCAGCCAGGGATGACCGGCGCCGCTCCGCCGGGCCGTGTACAACCGATAGTTGACGGGATCGACGTAGCTGAGATGGATCTCGGCCAGCGTGAAGACGGTCTCCACGTAGTTGACCATGCAGCGCATATCCTCGCGCTCCTCCTCCGTCAGCCAACGGCCCAGAGCCTTCGATGGCCTGGTGGCCGCCACATGCTCCACAATGGGCTCGAATTCGGCCAAAATGTGGAACTGACCAAGACGGAGCATGGGCAGACCGGTGAGACGGCCTCCTTGGGTCATGAACTCGGCATGGGAGCTGGTCATCTCGGTGAAGGGGAGGCGACAAAGGCGCAAATATGTCCTGACGGCAATGCAACTAGTGCGTTCTGCGAGAAGCAGCTGACTGTGCTCCGGCGGCTGATGGAGTTGGGCTAATTCCGGCCAGGGTTCCTCCTGCTCCACCCCCTGTTCCTCATGTTCTACCTGTTCGTGATGCTCCTGTTGTTCCTGTTGCTCCTCCTGCTCTCCTAGCACCTGATCATCTGCCGATAGCTTGTCCGCCTCTTGGCCAGACTGCCTCAAGGCGGCGGTCAGACTCTGCTCCCGGTTCATGGCCGGACAGAAGGTAATTTTGGGGCGACAGTGTGTTGACTTTGAAACATTAATTTTTTGTATATATAAAATCCAAAATGAAATGGAAATTAAACGGAAATGTTACTGCTTTTACTGCGTAACTTGATTGTTATTTATTATTTGTATTTAAACAAGCCTTGATTGGCTTTATCATTAAATCAATTTCGGCATTTAATAAAAGGAGTTAAAAACGGGGAAATAAAACTATATATTTGCAATTAAGCCGATTGTATATTATCCTTGCTCTTCCCGAGGAAGCTGAGCTGAAAATCAGTTTCAGTTTCTGTTTCAGTTTTCAGCTTCTCTTTGATGATGAAAATGTTTTGTGAATTTTCCGCTCAAATGGCCATTCCGGCAATTAATCATTGGGGCGGCGCCCTTGAAGGAATAAGGACTCGGGAGCAAGGAGAAGCACTCAGCTTTGGCCTAAAAGGTTTCCCTGGCAGCCTTCAGACAGATTCGCGGACTCTGGACTCTCATCGAGGATGATAAATTACACAAGCGGAACATTATGCAGGCCTTGAGGACTCCACCGAGCGAGTGCTTCCGGAGGCTGAGCCGCAAGAGTCGAGAGTCGGAGGGTCGGAGAGTGTGTCCTTGGCGGGTTTCAAGGATCATCAGAGAGCTGAGAGTTAATTGAATAGGAGAGTCAAAGAGGCTAAATTCACAAAGATTACTTATATTTAAGAAAAATATAGTTGAATTTACATTTATTATAAAGTTTATTTTTAAAATAAACAAATATTTAAAGCAACTGTTAGATACTTGAAAAATAAATTAAAATTCAAGTAATTTGAAGTTAAATAAACAACATTAAAGTATAAAACCAAAAGGGGATTTTAGCTCTAATTTATAATTTTCCAAATCTAAACTAGTAAAGGAAACCTTGAGACTTTCTTTCTGTGCCAAGGACTCACCACAATCACTTCAGCTGCTGACAGCCAAGAAAATCAGATGTGCGATTGACGGATTATCCCAATTGGCCATTTTGCCTTGACCCCCTGCCTATTCCCTCGCCTTTTGGGAATAATTTAACGCTAAATTACGAGTTTTGGGAGGCGAATTTTTGATTTTACCGAAGGTCCTGGCCTAGATTCGAGGTCAGAACGTCCCTGTCGTTGATTGATTTTGGCCAAGGACTTTTGGGAATTCCACAAGGCTTCCTTAGAGTCTCAGATCCTAGTCCTGCCAAATTAATTAAGCCCTGGCTGCATGCAGCCACTTCACACAAGTCGGGGAATTGAACAAAGCGCCAGCCGTGGTCCAGGTGCCAGGATGTGGCAGGATGTGGCTGGGTGGCTGAGCCCCGCCCGGTTGAGACATCGTTTCGGCAACAAAAGCCAACAAAAGGCAACAATTCTTACCCACTAATAAAGAATAATATGACTGCCATAAAACTCAATTTATTACCAAAATGTCGACAAGCAGAGCAGAGCTCCTGCTCCTGCTCCTGCTTCTGTTGCCTCCATTGCGTATGTGTGCCACTGTGTCTCTTTCACTTTTCGAGAGTTACGACCTCAGGATAGAAGGGCGAGCTGAGAGCACAGAGCAAGGAGCCAGGAGCCAGCATCCTGAGACACCGCAGCGGAGAAAGTGCCGGCGAAAAAGGACAACGAATGACGTACGGAAGTGAAAAGGGGGAAACGGCAAAAGTTTATGCTGCCATTTTTGTTTGGCAATTTTCTATTTCTATTTCAATTCCGAGGCGTCGTTTTATTTGCATTTCGGTGTGAGAAATGTGTGTGTGAGCGCGACTGGCTTGGCCCCCGGAGCTTGGCCTTTTACTTTATCAGAATGAAGGGATACCCTGCACTAGGGAGGTTCTGCGGGGTCCTGGGGAGCTTAGTGAGCTTAGAAGAACATTAAAATGACTAAAGTGTTGTCATTTTTGATTTAGAAGCGTTTTTATTACGTTTTTTATTTGGTTTATAAATCTGTATATGGAAAAACTTGGCTAAATCGACTCGGCTGTTGATGCTGATAAAGAATATATATGATTAAGGGTTGGAAACGTTTCCTTTAGTGCTTTTCAAACTTCTAACTAAAATTAGAATGTAAAAAAATTAAATTTCTTGTCAATTTTGTACATTTTTTATAATTAAAGAATATAATTCATACTTTTTAAATACCTTCCTAATTTGCTAAATAATCCTTTTCTATAAAGTTCTAATACTAATACGATAGCAGGGTACATCCTCTTCTAATCCTTCTTCGCCCGATGCCATCGTTAGTCCTGGCTTTTAACGTAATTCTTTCGCACGACTCCCCGGCTTCGTCCTTTGTCTTCGTCTCCTGCATTCGCCGCTCCGTTTCCATCTTTGTTGTGCAATTTTATTTGCTATTTCGGTTTTGTGCTCCTCTCCTTTCCACGCTGCTGCTGCTGCTTGTCTTTATTATTATATTCGTTTTCTTCTTCTGCCATTCGTTTCTCTTCTTTTTTTGTTATTTGTTTCATTTTTGTTTTGTTATTTTGTTGCCACAGTTGTTGGCCATTGTTGGATATTGTTGTTGGCCAGCTGTTGGGCGCATTTCGCCGGCCGCTTTGTGGCCAGCGACTCCTTTCTCTGGAGGCCGCTAAATAGCCGTTTGGCTGAGCTAATCCACGGTGAGAGTGTCCTTTGTCTGGTGGCGATAAGCGGGCACTCGGACAAAGGCCAAGGCGGGGCGAGGGAGTAGGACATAAAGGACGAATCACAGCTGATGGCGAGGCGGGATAAGTCCACTTGTTAGGACAGCAGGTTGGCTTTTTGTTTATTAAATCGAATAATAGGAGAACATAAATATGAAGTTAAAGTCCTTAAATAACTATGAAATATCCTTCAAATTTGAATTCTTTCAAGAAAATTCTTCATATTTTTTAAACCTCTTTAAGCACTTCCTAGGAAAATTTATAGACAGTTCTAAACAGAAATTTCCAATTGAGTTGATCATTTTTCTCTATATCTGTTGAAGGTCTCGTCCTGTCGCATTACCACGCTTATTTTGCGGTTGTCCTGATGGAACCATTACCTCTCACCCCTCCCCTTATTCTTCAGATGGAAAACGAAATGGAAAACCTTTTATGTTACATTAAATTTGACTGCGTGCCGAGTGATGTTGCTTGTGCGATGGGAAAGGGTCCTGGTCCTGGTCCTGTGACGTCTTGGCCTGGCAGCAGCCGAGGCTGAGGGCTTGTCAAAGTTGTCGCAACATTGTGGCGCTGTCAGTGTCATTGTCGCTGCAAATTATGGCGGCCTGAATGCGTAAATGATGCTTAATTAACATTTACCCGGGGCTCCAGCCAGGCGAATGCCGAGGAATGTCTACGATGTGGCAGGCAGGCAGAAAGGCAGGCAGGACTCCGGAGTCCTAGCAGCCGGGACGAAAACGGGGCCAAGTGGGGGGAGGGTTTAAGCTGACACGGCCAAAAGTGGGCCAAAGGTGAATTCAAGGGAAAAAAAAGAAGGAGCCAAGCCACCAAACAATATAAAAAAAAGGTAAAAATTCCAGCCAGAATTTGCCACAAATTTCCATCCATTTTGTGGGGGTTTTTCTTCAAGTTTTATCTATGAGAATGTCTGGGGAAAGAGTTTCTTTCACTCGAAACTTTAAATCGGGAGTTTAACTATAAATTAATATAAAGAATTTGGTAAAATTGTATCTCTTACTCTTTAAAAAATATCCTTAAGCCTATTTTAAACAATTTCAAACTGGAATTCCCTTTTTCTCTCTGCAGAGACAAGCGCAGCGCAGCGGCAGTGACACTCAGAAGTTTTGTCGTCATGTTTTGGGTTAATCGGAACTAATTGCAGTGCCGAGAAATACGGGGGGAAAACCCCTTTCCTTTGACCCTAATTAAACCATAAGTCAGATAAGGCACGCACTCATGGAAATCACTTAGCCGAATTAGCCCCAAAAACCGAGATGCTGGCCAGGCCAGAACGGAGAGAAATGGAACCCAAATGAGATACGAGAAACGAGAAACGAGACATTGCGTCAACGTCAGGCTCAACTATGGCGGAGGTCCCTTTCCGGAGAGCACAGCGAGGGATTGTAGGCGGGACAGGACACGCTTTTAATACAATTAGAGCGCTTAAGTTAAGTGCTCCCAGACTACGCAGATGGCCAGATGCTGCTTATGCGACGAGTCCTAGAACTCCACTCTGCAGGACCTGGGAACTGGGAGCCCCGAAACCCCGGACTGGGACTGGGACTGGGAACGGGGCCAATGGCACTTTAAGTTAATGGCGTAAGCAGGGAAACAACAAAGGATTGAACTTTGTTGGTCGGGACGAGCGATAAATGAAATGAACTACAGGTGGACCCAGGACCAAGGACCTGGGACCTGGGACTGGGTTCGGGTTTTAGCTTGGGCCAGGGTTAAGTTGGGTGCCAATGAGAGCACGAACGAGGCAATAAATAAGAAATAATACAGTCAGGAAAGAGGCTAAGACTAGCTGTTACCTGGGGTTTTTTTTTTTTAAATTTTAGGATGGATTTTGGGAGTTTTTTTTTAATATTTTAAGGCTTGGAAGACATAAGAATTGTAGCTATGAAACTGTAAATATAATGCGATTAAGGAAAATGTAATGAAATTAGCATTACTTTGTAAATATTCCACATTAATATTGATCTTTTATATTATTTGAGTTATTTTAACTCTCTGATAAAGCTTTTTAAAGCCGTTTTAAAATAATATTTTCAATTTAATTAATTATAAAATCAAGCAAATAAATATTTGATACAACTTCTATAAGTTTCTTTTGTCATTTAAACAAAACGATTTAATTCTTAAGGATACCAACGTTATAAACACAATTAGTTGACATAAACCAACACTTTTATAAGTTTTCAATAATAATTAATACATTTTTATAACCCTTTTCCAGATCCTCTTTTTTTTAACAATTTTTCTTGCTTTTTTAAAAAGGACATTTAACCCTTTTCTAACCCAAAAAACCCTTATAAAATCTCCCTACAGGGTATCAATTTTGACGCGCCGTCTCCGGCAGCTTGGCACTTGCACTTACACTTCCACTTACCCGTGGCGGCGCCCTGATTAGGACTGTGCCATTGACTAACGCTGACCCAGACGGAGCACCAAGCCCTCCCTCCTCCTCCCCCCTCCGGCACACACCGTGATCCTGTGTCCGCGGCGTCTGCTGCTGGCATAGTGTTAATTGAAAATTAATGGCGCGATGGCAAAACACAAAAAAAAAAAAGAAAAGCGAAAAATATAAAAGCGAAAAACTAAACATGAAAATTTTCGCTGACTCGCGGCCAGGTGACGCCGGGAAAATGGATGACAGGCGGGGAAAATACAGGGGAAGGCGGCGACGGCGGCTTGGCCTGAAGTGCTAAGCAAATTAACATTTCCATAATTAAATGCGAATGACGTGGCCGAAAGGGTGCAGGAGAAAGGCAGTTTGAATCGGCCGAATATATGTGTGTGTGTTGGAGGTATAACATGGCAGCAGAAAAGGATCTTCGGGCCGTTTTTAATTGTGATTAATTGCGAAATTCTGTGCCCTCGTCTGGGCTTTCTCAATACACAGGAAGAAAATTGTAACAGCAGCTGAGTTACTAGCTTACTTTAAGCATTGTTTTAAGGTTCAGCTTAAACCCAAGGACCTCACAATTTTGTACAGTGCAGCAACCGCATCCCATTGTTTTCCTTTACATATTTTTGCCCATTGTGCGGAGGCGTAAGAGTTGCGTGGGCCACGGGGCGTGGCAGAGCGGCGAGCAGATGCCAACACAATGGCGACAATGGCTTAACACTTTGACCGTATATCCCTGTGAGCCAGGACACAGGCTCCCCCCCCACCCCATCTCCCTCCATCCCTGCCCAGCCTCCGGAGCACAAGTGAAGGTTAAATTAAAATAAGTAGGTTTGTCCGAAAATAAAATGGCGAAAAAAGGGGGACCAAGAGAAAGGGAAAGGTAAAGGGAATGGGAAAAAGAAGAAGAAGAAGATAAAGGGAAAGTGGAAGGAGCAAGGAGAAAGCCGAGAAAGATGGAGTGGCGGAAATTAAGAAGGCCGGCAGGATAATGGGCGAACCGAAAGCAAGGCAAACAATAACGAGGAGTTAAAGAATGCAAAAAAAGAGTGGAACTACTTCCATAACAAAGGATCGTGTTTTTTTGCTCGAAAGTTTTCTTGGCCAAAAAAATATTAAACAAATCGATTCGATAAGCCTGCAGAAAATTTAACTCAATAATAAAGTCAATCAAAGGCAATTAGAAAACCATTAAAAGCTATTAGAGAATTAGTTTTTAAGGGAATCTAATCAGAGTCAGGAGACAGCAAGCCAAAATGTTAAAAGAAACTAAAAAGAAATCAAGAGAAAAATCAAAAAAAGGAAGGGAGACTTAAGAAACGTATGAAAATGTAATTATTAAATTCAATAGAAATATATAGCAAAAGTTAAAGTTCAAGTCAAGCCTTAAGACTCAAAAACTATTAAAAAATGAATATAATAAATATTTATTTATGCAAAAGTTTGCAAGAAATCAAGGGAAAGTTGAGTAATCTTTGGGGAAAAATGCAGGAATCGGAATATCCTTAATAAATTATAAAAGAATTATTAAGAAATCATTGCAATATTAAAAATAATTAAAATAAAAATACTTAAACACTATTTTCTACCCTTAATACTACACTTTCTAGAAACTTAAGAGGTTCTTATCATTTTAAATATTTAAATCAGATATTAAATACAATAAAAATCGTTTAAAATAATTACATCTTAAATTAAAAGGTTCAATTAAAGGTTTAAAATTAAAAAGCTTCAAGAAAACAATGGTAAACAAAGCAGTGCGCTTCTACATGAGTGGATCGTATTCCTAAAGTGGCTCTCTCTCCGTCTTAGGTTCCACTTGCGAGAGAGGGCGAGCATAACAGAAACGAAATAAAGGTTCAAGAACAAGAAAGAACAAAAATGGGCGCGCGAAGACAGAGAAAATCAAGGAGAGGAGGAAAAAGATAATAGTGTGGTTTCACTCACTCGTTGCAGCTGCAGATCCTAACGGCGAATTAGAACACAGAAGACACATGTAAAAAAAGTAAAGAAAAAACACTTTGTAACACACAACACACACATTAAAAAAAAAATGGCAAAATAAACTTAAAATTTTTAACATTTGCACACATTTTACCCGCTTCTTCTTTTCTCTCTCTCTCTCTGTCTCTCGCTTTTATTTTTTCACATTTGGGACACACAAAAGAGAAGAGAAAATACAACATGGCGGCTGCCACTTTGCATTTGTTGCACTTGCACATAAAAAATAACACAAAATTAACTAACAAGAACAATTTGTTGCACTTGCACATAAAAAATAACACAAAATAATTAACCAAAACAATTTGTTGCACTTGCACATTAAAAAAAAAACAACAAAATAAAGCAGCCAGAACAAATCGCACTGATCTGGCTATGCATATACACACATATTTGCAGCGGTCCCTGGCCGCCATTTTGGGGCTCCTCGAGGCATTGCACCCAATTCAGTTTACACACAGTTCGGGTGCTAGCTGTTAACCGTAGTTTTCCGCACAACACTTTAACTTTTCACTATACTTTTAATGTATTTTCCACCGCGTTTCAATATTTCTTTAGTTTTCTATACCGCCGCGATCTCCTTGGGTAGAGATTTTTCTTTCCGAATTTTTTTTCACTCCGTTTTGTTCGGCCGCGTTGAAGGAACTGATTCGCTGCCACCGGGAGAGAGCTCGATCTGCCACATTGGAAGGCGGCGAAGCTTAGGCGAGAGAGGATGACGAGAGAGTACGTGAGAGCATACTAGAGAGGATACGATAGCCAAAAACTTAGGCTGCTCTGGAAACACGTCCCAATTAGAATCGCTAGTTTGTTTATTATTTTCCTAATTGGGTCAAATAAAAGTAGTATTTTTTCAGTTTTACATTATTTTTTAATTATGTGGTTTATAGTTTTACATTTTTCCTTTGTCAGCTATGTAAGCTATATAATATAGTCGTTAGATTTTAATGAAATTAAAACCGAAATTCTGAAACAAAACAAAATGATCTCGAAGTAAATTAAAATAAATAATTATTGAATTATAATAAATAATAAATTAATAAATAAATAAGAGTCTTCATTCCTCTTTGCTGTAAATTTATTATATTATGAATATGCACGATATATTCCGCAATAATATGTTTCTAATTGGATCGTGTTTCCATAGCAGCAGCAATGGAAGTTTTGGCAATCGTATCCTCTCTAGTATGCTCTCACGTACTCTCTCGTCATCCTCTCTCGCCTAAGCTTCGCCGCCTTCCAGTATGGCAGATCGAGCTCTCTCCCTGTGGCAGCGAATCAGTTCCTTCAACGCGGTCGAACAAAACGGAGTGAAAAAAAATTCGGAAAGAAAAATCTCTACCCAAGGAGATCGCGGCGGTATAGAAAACTAAAGAAATATTGAAACGCGGTGGAAAATACATTAAAAGTATAGTGAAAAGTTAAAGTGTTGTGCGGAAAACTACGGTTAACAGCTAGCACCCGAACTGTGTGTAAACTGAATTGGGTGCAATGCCTCGAGGAGCCCCAAAATGGCGGCCAGGGACCGCTGCAAATATGTGTGTATATGCATAGCCAGATCAGTGCGATTTGTTCTGGCTGCTTTATTTTGTTGTTTTTTTTTTAATGTGCAAGTGCAACAAATTGATTTGGTTAATTAATATTGTATTATTTTCAATGTGCAAATGCAACAAATGCAAAGTGGCAGCCGCCATCTTGTATTTTCTCTTCTCTTTTGTGTGTCGCAAATGTGAAGAAATAAAAGAAGGAGAGAGAGAGAGAGAGAGAAAGGAAAAAGCGGCTAAAATGTGTGCAAAATGTTAAAAATGTGAAGTTTATTTTTCCTTTTTTTAATGTGTGCTTTGTGTGTTACAAAATGTTTTTTCTTTCCTTTTTTTGCATGTGTCTTCTGTGTTCTAATTCGCCGTTAGGATCTGCAGCTGCAATGAGTGAGTGAAACAACACTATTATCATTTTCCTCCTATCCTTGATTTTCTCTGCTTCGCGCGCCCATTTTTGTTCTTTCTTGTTCTTGAATATTTGTTGTTGTCGCCCTCTCTCGCAAGTGGAACGTAAGACGGAGAGAGAGAGCCATTTTAGGAATACGATCCACTCTTGTGCTTGGCAATTTTGACACTGACAAAATGAGTGCGATTTTTGTTGACCTGTGTTATTAATTCAAATCAATTTTAACTCAAGAAATATATCTAAAAAGTATTTAAATCCTAAGTGAAATCTGAAACTAAATCTGACACATAAATAAATTCTCAAGCAACGAAAAATATCTAAACGTAAGCCGGGAGCCAAATCTGGCCGCCAAAAAGTCAAAGTCAGTCGTAGAGGCCTCTCAGTGAAGCCAAGGCAAATAGGCCAAAACACACACACACACTTCGCACACACACTCGCACATCTGTCTTGGCCACAATTTTGGCGGCGTACGAGAGCCGCTTGTTTGTGTGGGCGCCCACTTAACACAATGTTTGTCTTGGCAATTACACGCGCCTCCTTCTTCGGCGCTGTCCGAAATTTGTTGCCAGGCAAAATTTGATTGTCAAACAGGGGGAGGTTGGAGAGACTGTGGAAAGTGCCTGGGAAAATTCGGAGACTGTTGGAAAACTCGTCGTCTTCGACGTCTTTGGTTTCTTTGGTCAAATGGGAGCCTACACTTGAGCACACGAATAATTCCATTACTTAACATTTGAGTCGCAAATAAGGCACGCAACGGGGAAAAAGTCTCTGGAAAACCAAGGGCAAGTTTTATGTCTCACCGTATGTGTGTGTGTGTTAGTGTGGGTGTGTGTATAAGTGTGTGTGTGCTCGACTATAAATGTCTCCTGTGACCAGTGGCAACAATGGGAAAAGCTGCTGCTTAAGTGATACAAAATGCAAATACTTTGGATACGTTGATGATGGAGCAGCATTTGCGGGTTGGAAATGCACTGCACAAAAAATATATTTAATTTTATATTTATATTTATAAAAGTTATCAAGATTTTGTAGTGTTTACTAGAATTTATTGTCATTATCATTATTGAAAACCATTTATTTTTAAAGCAACAAAAGATTGTAGCTATTAAAACAACTTTTAAAGTAACAAAAACGCATCAAGATCTTGACAGGATGAGTTTTTAGAGCTGTTTAAGCGGAAAGTTACTTAACATTATTCTTTGCTTATAATTATAAGTCATAATTTTAATATAATTATTATAAATAATAGAAGAAAAACACTTTTAGTAAAGCATTCCTTTTAAATTCATACCTCAAAAGTTTTTATTGAGAAAATTCAATATGAAACTAACTAAAGTTTGGTTTAATTTTTGATTTACTTATATTTTTATCAGTGTTTCTGGCGGTTGTAGTGGCTGAACTTTTTTTTTTTGTTGTACTTCCTTTTTTTTGGTTGAATGGCAGGAAGGCAGCAAAGTCACTTGACGAGCTTCCGGCTTAAGGTTATTTGCACACAACTCCTCTTGGGCCTCTTGGCCCTGCGTCCTGCTCCTTGTCCTGCTCCTGCGCCTTTGTTGTGCCAGTGTGCCTGGTGATATCCACTCGTCGATTGTTGTCCTTGCCACTCCCCCCCTGCATCCTTAGCCCGGCCGTAAAAGTGGCGTCCATGTGACAAATATATGGCGGCATCTTGTCGCAGCTTAAGACGAAATGTAAACACAAACACGGGCCCAGACAGAGACAGTCTCCTCTTCCCCCTCGAATGTTAAATTATGCGTGGCCCCCGTGGCACTATCTCCGGCGCCCTGGCTTTTCCGCTTTTCCGCTTCTCCGCTTGTCAGCTCGTAAAAACAAATAGCGGGAAACACAGAACGCACACAACAAACTGCCGAATGAAAATGGAAAATCAAAAACTCATCTGCATGTTGCTCGGATCGTTTAAATCAACTCGAGTTTGGAGCTTCGCACAGCTGCCCAGTCACGTCCCGCCATCAAGAGGTTAGTGCCGCTTAAAAATCTCTCCAAAAAAAGCAAAAAAAACAAATGCAAAAATGGAAAATAAAAAAAGCATAAATAAAATAGAGAATAGAACAAAAAAAATCTAAACTGCGAGTCATGTGCCGTTGCTGTTTTGTTATTTTCGACCATAAAGCGAGCGAACGAGGTGACGAACGATCGTGACCATAATAAATTGCCAGAGAGAGAGAGGACCAAGGACCAGCAGCAGGACACGGCTTCCATTCTTTTCAATTCGAGGGAATAGTGGCGCTTAAACTGTGATTTGTTGTCGGCATTTTTCCCAATTTCCCTTCACACAAAGGCGGGAAATTGACGTTTCCAAATTGCAGTAGTTATCAGGCTTCAGACAAATATGCATTTTATTAAAGGGTTTTCTTTAGGAAAATTTCAGATATGGAATAGGATTATAATATTCTATAGGTCTAGCCAGGAAAATAAGTATTTAATAGAGAAAATAGAGAAAAACCTTTCTGGTTTTTGTTCTCTTAATGATTTATTTATTTTTGATTCACTCATACAATATTCCAATATTAAAGCAAACTCTTCTAAGCTTAATGTTCATAGCATATTTTATAGCTTAATTAAAGTCATAAATTCAACACCTAAAATAAATTATTATTAGCAAATTGCTTATTGATTTTTGCAGAGTATTTAATTTATGACTAGAATCGGTGATTTATTTAATTTCTAATCATGAAAGCAAGTGTTCTATGTAAAGTAGAAGCTTGCCTTATTTTTGTGTAGCATTAAAAAAAGAAAGTAAGTTATTTAGCTCTACAAAAGTAATTTTATCGACTGGGAAATCTCTTAAAACAAAGCCACAAGAGCATTAATTTCAATTCAGAAAGCTGCTCTGTGCCGGATTTTGTTGAGTCCATAAATCTTTTATTACAAATAAGTTTTTGTTTTAAAATATTTAATTGATAATTAATTAAGAGATTAGAGGTGACTTTATTTGCTTTTTGGTTAGAAATCTGCATATTTTAGGCACTGTAAATTGATAGTTATGGGTGATGATAATTTTTAATTCAAATCAAAGTTGGAAATAAAGAAAGCTAACTTTGGAAAGCAAAAGTTTGTATACTCTTGCAGTTTGATCATAAAAATCATCTTAACTTAGCCAAAAATGCATTAATTTTAATAGGGATAACTTTTTTAAGCTATTTTTTATAAGGTTAAAAAATCTGCATGATTTATAGGGTCGGAAACGACTCCTTCACTGCGTTTTAAGCTCCCGAATGAAATTATAATATCCTGCAAGGGTATTAGGCATTAAAAATGATACATTTTAGTTTATAATTTAAAAATGCTTAATAAATGCTTAATTTTGTTTAACAAATTCTTTTGCAAACTAATTTTAAGCTCCTTTTTACGTAAATACTTACCTAAGTTATAAGTTTATGTTCAATATTATTAAACTTTGACTTGTTCAAATCATAATTAACATTCCATTTCAGTTGCTCAATACTTTTCATAGTTTTGGCTTGGCATTCAGTCTTTTTCCTGCATCCTTTTCTTGGTTCTCTTTAGCCTGTGTCCTTTTTGTGTGCTCTCTGCCGTACTCCCTACTCTCTCTATTCCCTCTATTTGTGTATTCCTTTTGGGGATTTTTGCTGAGCCGCCGTGGGCTTACACACTTGGCCGGCAGACATTATATCGAAGGGCCTGTCCATGGCAACCCATTAATGCTTCTGCTCCTCCAGCTCCTGCTCCTTGGTCAGCTTCCCATCCCCTTTGCCGGCGGTGCTTTTGACGCCTCATTCGGAGAGAGGGGGACATGGGGGACCTTGCCTCTGTCTGTGGAACGTCAATTCAATACGTTTAAAAGTTCATTTGCTGTTTAGCTTGGTCATTATGTGCCTAGACCCATAACCATCCCGTGCTGATTCACTGCCTCCCTCAGTCCAGTCCCAGTCCTCCTCCGAGGCTGAGTTGGGTCCGAGGCCATTAAATGGGCACTCAATGTGTTTGTCTAACTTGCCATTTGCGATGATAATAATGTTGTATGGCCGTTACATTGATGTTACGGCCGGACAAAAGGACTACTACGGCTATTGTTGTCCTGCATTGTTGTTGTTGTTGCTCCTGTCCGAGTATTTCCAAATCGTTTGGCTCCGACGTTTTGATTTCGTTATCAGTTTTTATGTTTATAAGTATCGGACACATGCACACAAGGCACTCCTGCTACTCCGTGTCTGTCCTGCCGATACTATATACTCTTTCCCTGCAGCAGCTCAATTAATTTGTGAGGTTTTGGGGCATAGTTTTAGCTGAATTTAACGGTATATGGGAGACTCTATAAATTTAATAATATTTAATTATTATTATCAGAAAATTATGATGTATTTAAGGTAAAGAAAATTTTCATTTTAATTATTAACAAGCTTATAGCTGATTCAAGAACATAAATAAAATATTTTTAAACAGTTGTGATACAAGTTCTTGTATTTACATTTTCATAAGAATATATATCTCTTCTTTTGTTCTTTAAAAACTTTCAAAACGCATTTAATAATTTATAATTTGAAGGATATTTAATGCTAAAAAAAGCATAAATCTCAAATAAAGCGTACAAATATTTTGTTTTTCTCTTAGAAATTGTTTTATCAACATTTTCGTAAGAAAATATATTTGTTCTACAAATATTTCCAAGTCGCTTTTAGAAATTTCTATGTTTTTAAGGATATTTTAAGCTGAAAAAGCATGAATTTCAAATGAAGCCTTCAAATATTTGTTTTTCTCTTATTCTCATATATAAGTTGTTGTATTAACATTGTCATAAACAAATATATATTTGTTCCTTAAGTACTTTCAAGCCGCTTTTATTTTATTTATTTATTTATTTATAAAGAGCTAACAATTAATTTAATTTAAGAGCTAGCTTAAAAATCATAAATCTCAAAAAAGGGGCACACAAGTATTTATTTCTTATTTCTACCATTTAAAATATATTTTTCTGTTACAAATATTAACAATTCTCTTTCATTATCACTATTTTATTTGTATATAATTTTTATTGCAGGGTATTTACAGCTTCTAACTGCAGTTTATAATTTTCCCAACTTTGTTGTTGTTGTTGTTTTTCAGCCTGATATTGTTGGCTGGGCTTTTATTTTTGCGTTGTTTGGTCAATTGGAAAACATTTCGTTGCAGACTTTTGGGCGCCGTCTCGCTAGCCAAACCGCCGGGCGCCACCGAAAAGCAGAAAAAGGGAGAAAAAGGGAGAAAAACAGAAAGGGAGCAGAAGGGGGAGGTATTTTTCGGAGGGGTGCAAAAACCGTTGCCGTTGCCGTTGCCCGGGCATAATGGCGTCGTTATTATTTTGGCATTAAAAAGAATTAATACGCTTCAATAGTTCTCGTTGTCGTCGCCAGGAGTCTCGAGACGCCTCTCGACGTGAATAGATCGTTAGGGCAGCATGCCAGGCATTCACCCTTAAAGCACCACCCACCGAACACCACCCACCACCCCCTCCTTCCTAGACTTTTTCTTTTATCGAGTCGGCTTTCGCTAGTTTTCCATTCTGCCTTTGGCTTTGTCACGCATTGGAGAGCAATTTTTGGGCTCTCGAAGCATGCAAATGGATGAAGAAGGAGGCGCCGCCGCCGGAAGAAAGCCGGCAGGCAACCAGGCAAAGGGGGGAAGGGAGAGGCACAAGAAAAGCCGGGAAATTGCCAGGCAGCAAAGGTCCGTCCGTCCGGGCATCATGAGACACGCATTCTCGGATGCTTCACAGTCAGCCGTGCATGGGCCAGCACGATTTCCCTTTCGGTCCCCCATTTTGGCCATTCCTGTTGGCCACATTCTTATTTGGCTAAATACGCTGCTTTATGTTTTCATTTGTCCTCTGGGTGAAGTCCTTCTGCAGCATCTAGGGAATCCCTTTGGCCAAAGTCATCGATACGGTTATTAATTCCTTTAAGAGGAAACTTTAAAGGGAAATTCTTTTGTTAAAACTATATTTTTATTCATTAAATTTAAATTAAATTTAAAAGGAAACTTTAAAGGGAAATTCTTTAGTGAAAACTTTATTTATAAAGATTAAATCTATACTTTTATATATATAATTTATTATTAATTTCTTTAAGAAGAAACTTTAAAAGGGAAATTCTTTTGTTAAAACTATATTTTTATCCATTAAATTTAAATTACATTTAAAGGGAAACTCTAAAAAGAAATTCTTTTGTTAAATCTATATTTATATATAATAAATCTATATTTATATAGATTAATCTAGTTTTTTTATATATATTTTATTTTTGTATCCATAGTATTTAGTATTTAGTATATTTATGGTTTTTTTTTAAACTTTAGTGTCATAACTTTAGTTCTCTAACTTGTCTTAAGAAAACACATATTTCAGGAGATTAATAATGAGCTTAATAAATCAATCGATTATTTAGTCACAAAGTACATTAAATTATTAAGAATTTAAGCCATAAGCTAAATTTATTTTACGGAATTACAGGCATAACATATTAATCAAGTAAGAAATCTGCAGTTATGACACTGCACTAAGTAGAGGTATCAATATTTTAAATTCAAGGCTTAAATGCATCGCACAAATAAAAATTAAATTAAAAATGCAACATATATCCTTCCCAAAGGTGTGTAATTTGCATGGATGTCACACAAAAATAAGTCATTAGTGAGACCCGGTTAAGCCCTGAATGAATAAAAATAACAAAATAAATACCGAAAGCGGGTCAGAGAGAGCGTTAACCTGGCTAGCAAAAAAAATGCAATAAGCTCGCGTGTGATTACACGTCGATAAGTGCTTAAGCTCCCTTTTGTCAATAATTGCGCATAATTCCATATTGAAACCTTTGACATTCTCGTTCGATGTGTCGTCCTTCGTCCTGCCACTAAACAAACAATTGGACAACCGGCCACTTGACACGCTAAATGCTGGTGAATCCGCTGGAGAGTGCTTAGTCCGTCCCACGATTAACCCGTAATCCGCAGGGCATTGTGTGCTTAACCCCAGAACAAAAAAAGGAGCATAAATATATTCCTGGAATTACCATTTCATGTCTTTATCTTCTTTTGTTGTCAAGTTAAAATTCATTGAAAAATGTGCGTATATTATTTATTATTTGTATTCATTGCGGTTTGCAATTAGAAGTGATATCCAGCTGCTGCTACTGCAACTGCTGCTGCTGCTGATAATAATTATGACAGGGATAGGAATTCGCATCAATGCAAATTCGATTTGCAAATCGTTCTGGGCGAGCTGGAATCTGAATCAGAATCCGAAACCGAATTCAAAACCGAATCCACATTCCAATTCCAATTTAGTTGCACGCAAATATTTATTTAATTTCTATGCAAACTCATGCACAGATACAGATGCGGATGCAGATACATATGCACAGACACAGATACAAATGTGAATTGCGAATGCGAATGCAGATTGGAATGCAGATATAGCTACACATATGCCGAGTGCCAGATACAGATACAGATACACGGCAACAGATACAAATGCAGACACATAAATACAGGTGCTGTCACTGCATATCTATTAGATACACAAACCCGAGCACCGAGGGATGAGCAAGCAGTTGCAGATGCAGATGCTGATGCGGGTGCACCGGATGCGGAATATTTTCATTTTGGCATTTCTTTTCGGCAGGAATTTGTTGGAATTTCGTCCCTTACTCCGCCAGCAATTATGTTCCTGCCGCTGTCCCTGTGTTTGCTTTTCATCTTTCTGGAATCCCAAAAACATATATACACACACAACAACCAATTCGGATTAGATTCGAGCTGCATATTTTCTATATATATGCAGCAAACAGGCCTTTGAACTGGAAATTTATTTGCTTATTAGAAGCGATGTGGAGGCTCCAATTAAAGTCAAGCTCACAAGCTGTGTAATTGACTCTCGGCAGGACGCAAGGACACACGGGATGGAGCTGAGTCCGTGCACTGAATGCATTGCCATTGTTAGTCCCGATTGTGTGTCGCTTCAACTGCCAACATCAATGTTTAATTAACAGCAATCCTTCGGCATTACAGTTTACAGTTTATCGATTATTTAGTCTCGTAAAAGTCTTTCTCAAGTGGAAGATATATCTCTCTCTCTGTTTACTTTATTTATATTTTCCTTTATAAACAATATTTTAGTGACCCTAATAACAACATTTATCGATTAACAATTATCCACAGCATTCATGATTGAAGTGCACATGATGTGGAAAATTATTTGCAAACTTTTCAGCACACTAAACACCCCGATTCCCCCCAATAATTGTACAAATGTGCCTCTGCTGGATTTTCAATTGCAAATGTGTTTTGGTAATGCTTCCAGAATGATGAATCGCATCCGGGTGCCAAGCTCCTCCTCTCCTGCTCACTCCTCACTCTTCTTTTAATACCAATAATTCCGAAATGGGGGCTTCCCCTCCTCCCAACACTCAACAATTTGCCATTTAACCATTTATGGTCACTGGGAACCCCTGTGTGCCGCCTTTGTTTGCTGTTTTTTTTTTTTTGTCACTCTTGTTGCTGTTGTTTGGGTGGAAAATCATGAGCAGGAAGACGAGTGGCAACCGCTTTTGTGCGCGGCTGCTGGAAATGTTTGTCAGAAAAATGAAAGAAGAGAGAAGCAGGGAGACAAACAGGATAAAAAGGATGGCTAATGAACACGACACTGCTGCTGCAGCTGCAGCATCGATGAGGAAGAGGCTGCTGCCTTTTAGTGCATTTTGCAATTATGACTGCCAGCTTTCCGGCAACAAATTTTAGAGCGAGCGTAAAATTTGCAATTAAATGCCAGGCAAGAGGCAAGAGCCACGCCCACTAATGTTGTATGTGTGTGTTTTTGTCACAAATGAGGTCAGTTCCCCTTTTTTCGGTTCGCTTCTGGCTTCTGGCGATCGTTTTTCTCATTTTTCTCTACTTTTTCCCGCATTTTGTTGTGTTTTTTGGCTTGTTGTGACATTTTTTGGTGCATTAAGGCAACAAAAAAGCTGGCAGGAGAGGATGTAACAACAATGGGCAGTCAGGTGGAGGTTCCCTCTCTCTCTCTTCCCTCTCTCTTCATCGCAAATTGCGTATACGCCGCGCTGGTCACGATGCAATAATGCCCGACGTTGGCATTAAAAACAAAACTGAAAATGAATACAAAACAAGGGTGATGAAGAATAGAGTTGAGAGCTAAATAATACCCTCTAAAAATTAAGAAGAATACATTTAAGTACTTAAAAATGTAACAAGATCTTTAAAAAATAAGAATATATTTTTATAATTATTCTTTTTAATATTTTACTTTTGTTAAACAACTTTTGGACTTAAAAATATATAGTTTTCTTAAAGCGTCACACTAGTCGTATACGCAATTCTCACCCAGTTATAAAAAACGCAGTGAGGGCCAAAAAAAAAGGACGAAGAAAGAACAGCAACAGCAACAGCAGGCGAACAAACAGCGACAAGAAAATGACAGAAGGTTTCGATTATACAACAGCAGAAGGAGAGGGGAGCAGGGTGTGTGTGAACAGGGTAATATAGCTTGTTGTGCGAGGGGTGCAAGGGTGTGCTGTGTGTGTGTCCTGCAGCTGAGGGCGTGGCTGCAGTGCAGTGCAGTGACACTGCGCCCATTCCGTTGACCCGCATCAAGGACATGGACATGGAGGGGGGGGCAGAGAGGCACTTGGCGAGTGCAAAAAGGATTCGCAAATGATAAATGACAAAGGACATACACATACGCAGGATATCTCTCCTTGCTGCTGCGTCTCTTTCTCCTTTTTTCTGATCCCGCGCAGGCACCGGCAGCTGTTGTCCTGTCCCTCAGCTTGTTAAGCAATGTGTGTGTGTGTGTGTGTGTGTGGGCGGTAATGTACATATAGTAGTACATCAGCTGTTCAAAGGCTTTGACTAATTGGTTTAAGTCGGGGACTTAGGCCCCGACTAAGCGAGATATAATTTAAAGTAACTTGTTATATTTAAAAACCTGAATTCTGACTGATTTTGATTACATTTCCAAACGATCTGATATATATTTTACTTCCTTGGAGAAATATAATGTCAAGAAAAGCTTTATTTGTTTGCTGTTTTGTCATCATTCCAAGGAAAAGCTCCTCCGTAGCCCTTTGACTACTTTCATTTAATTGATTTCGCCTTTCCTTTCATTCACTTCCAATTAATTTGTTCAATTTTAACATTTTGCTTTGTCCTTTCATTCAAATTCCTTGTTAAATAGTATTTTGTTTGTTTTTTGTGTATTTTCTGCACTAAAATAATTTATTTTGTTGCTAAAGCAGAGATTTTCTTGTTTTCTTCTTTATATTACAGTTTTATTCTCTGTTTTTTGGCTTTATTATTTTATTCAAATTGTCTAATGTCCTGGCTATGCTTTCTTTAAATCCTCAATTTGCCACATTCTTGCAGCTGATTGGTCAGAACAAACAAACGATTGTTGGAATTATGAGGACTTTTCTAAGGCTATTTCCAGAGGTTTTGTAAAATATGTTAAGGATTAAGCTGGTTAAGGATTCTTTCTATTAGAGAAATAAATAAATAAATAAATAAATAAATAAATATGTTGCTAAAAATTTAACAGAATTATAATTGAGTTTTAATTGGCTTGAAAATAATTAAAACTAAAACAAAGTGTAAAAAAGACTACATAGACTCCCTTTGGGTTCATTTTAAATTCTTGGTAAATATAAACCTTGTTTGTACAGATATTTGAATACGTCCTTATCCACATCTATATATATATATATGAACTATGTCCGTTCTCAAGTTTCCACTCGAGCGAACCATTTTAATTAGGCAAATCAACACCGAGGGAGATGTTGAAACTGAGATTTCCCATTGAAATGGCGACCGTTTGACGGAAGTGGACACTTGGCTGGACATCTTGGCATGTCGGCAGTCCGGATGTTAACTTTAAGGATGCCACTTAAACTGGGAGAAGAGAGGGGGGTCGGGGACTGAGTGCATGCATACGCTCTGCACTCTGTGTGTACCATAAATACACCCGTATATAGCCCGCATCCGGCTTGTTCAATTTGCGGGCAACATGAAAAAGGCAAGGCACCCGAAGCTCGACCCTTTCCGGTTCCGGTTTCAGTCCGTTCCCATTCCGTTCCGTTCCTCTTTCCGTGCTCGTGTTCCTTGCTACTCGCTTAATTTGATTTCTGGCCGGAGGGAACGTGGTTGGCGATGAAATTAGCACCGCCTCCGCCTCCACTTTGCATAATAACCGGGACTGAACCGGACAGGACATGGCAGTAGGAGGAGGAGGAGGAGGGAGACCGGACTCGACCGGACCGTGAGCAATTCAATTAAATCGCTCGTCGCTTTTAAAACCAAATAAAAATCCAAATAAAAATCAAAATTAAATTCATGCCAACAGAGTTTTTTTTTTGAGGGGAGATATGGGACACGGACACGGACACGGACACGGGATCCCGGATGGAGCATTCCAATTGGCATTTCAATTTGATTTGCCGAGAGCGGTGTGTTTTTAATGTGCAAATCGTTTGAATTGTTCCGAATCAATTAAATTTCTGGCCACGCATCGGTTGGCCGTTTTTGGCCTTTAGTGAGCTATTTTGATTTATTTAATATTGCTCTTGTTGCTGCCTTTTTCCCGGAATTAATAATAAAAAATTTAATTGAATCGAAGCGTACAAAAATTCGAGATAAAGTTAATTCCCGGAAAGCCATTAGTCTCTATGAGTATTTTCGTGGGAGGTGTAACATATTAAATTTACTTAAGCCCGTAAATTGAACGAGACTCTCTCAATCAATCAATCACTTAGTCAATCACTCAGTGCAGCGTGCCAAAAATCAATCTGTCGCACTAATTTCATCAATTTAAGCGCAGTTAAAATGCATTTTATTTTTTGCCTTCTGACGAACGGGTTTCATTGCAGCTTTTGCAGCGGTTGTAAGTGATCGAATTCACTTAGTTTGGCTTCCTGACATGAAAAATTAAGGGTATCGTGGGTAGAAATATTTTAATAACAGTTATAAGCCTGTAAGGAAGTTAAGGGGACGTTTTTGAGTCTATAAATCATATATATTCTTGATTAGCATCAACAGACGAGTTGATCTAGACGAAAAAAAATGTATATCTTATTTTTCTAAATTTTGTTAAGGGGTTTTATTGTCAAAATTGTCAAAAATTGTCAAAAATTTCCAAAAATTTGCACAAATTTGCAAAAATTTTCATTTTTAAAAGGTTTAAATTAAGTTCGATTTGTTTACCAAATCAAAATTAACAAATAAATGCTTTCTAAATTAAAATTAATCTATTTTTGGCAAAGTTATGATCGATTTTCAGGCAAGAATATGTAAACTTTGACTTTTTGAAGTTAGCTTCCCTTTCTGTTATATATAACTTGTTGCTTTTAAGATCTCTTTATGAATTTATATATTTATATATAATATATTAATATTATATCTAATTTGAATAGATTTTTCAGCTTCATTTCTTTTTTTATAATAATTTACCTCACCATTTCGAGGTATCCCAGCTTCGACCTTAAAAGTATTTCCTTGCCGCGCCACCAATCTGTCAGTTGTTATCCTGTTTTTTGATTAATGATCTGTGTACCAGCTTTGAATTTTCCACCCCCCGCGCCTGCCTGGCGTTCTCCGTTCCGTTCATCGTTCACCATTAGCTTTGGTTTTTCGGGCCGCCCGCCCGAAAATGTCAATTTCATTTTGAGCCGCCCTGCGGCTTGAATAAATTGTATCCAGTTGGTCGATTGCACTGATTGCAGCCTGTGCTTTGGCAGGGGAACGGGAAAGGGGAATTTGGGGGGCTCAACAAATTGCATAATGCCAACCGAAATGTAAAATTATGGCGATAGCCCCCCAAAACGAACCGCAACCAACGGGGGGGAGCAGCTACCGCTCCAACTTCTTCTGCTGATGCTGTGTGCGGGTTAATTTGATTTTAATTATGAACGAGAACGCGACCAGCAGCAGCAGCGGCAGCAGGACTCGTTTGCCTGTTTGCGGTTAATCAACTGTCCATGGCATAAATATTTTGATTGCCGCAAATGCGACCGGCCCTTTGCCGTTGCCTTTGACAGGAGCGACAGTAGTACCGCATGACGACCGCACAGAGTCTCGCTGGGAGCGCCCCGAAAATGAGGCGCCATCGTCCGCCGCAGAAAATGACAATTAAAAATAATTTGAAATGCAGACGAGAGTGCCGAGGGGAAGCCCGGAGTCATAGATGGGAGCTCCATCTCGAGAGCGGCAGCGCATTTCATTAAAATTTCAAGTCGACTCAACTTTCGAGCACACACAGGAGGACAGCACTTGACAACAAGAGCTGCCGCCAGATCCCGGTCCTGGTCCTCCACTTCTATCCTTGCCAGTGCACACTCCACACTCAAAAGTCCGTTTGGAAGCGCCATTTAAAATTAGTGAAAAGTTAAAGCCCGAACGGAACGAGCAGACAACATGAGCTGCCCAGCAATTAAGTGGAAGCGAAGCCGAAGGAGAGTCCTGTGAGCAAGGAACAGGCTAAGGGAATACCCTGTAAACTAACTCAAGAATAGTTACAAACAAGAGGGAAGTAAGGGAAGTATTTTTACAGAAAATAATATGCAAATGAAGGAATATATAGTACACGTATCCTTACCCCTTGACCAGGATATATACCTACCCCGATTCATCCCTGTGGCATCTACAGGGTAGCATTCCCTGGATGGTGGCAAGCTGTAGGTGCTGGCGATTGTAGCCATCGCTTGGCTTGGCCTCGCCTGAAATTCAAAACGTCCAGCCAAGTGCTGTGCGGCTCCTCCCTCTGGATCCTTTCGCTCCATTCGTTCCTTTCGCTCCTTTCGCATTGCAGTCATAGTTTTGGGGTTGCCAAGGGAGGGGATAGGGGGTTCGCCATCAAAGACACAAAATTAAAAATTCCAAACAAAACCCCAAGGAAAATGCATTCGATTGACTTTTGCTTTCGTGTGTATTTCTCAATCTTTCTTAATATTGAATTTCATTTATCATTTATCATTTATCGTTTTTTTGTTCTTTATCGATTTTCTTTATCGGATTATATGCCTCGCCTAGTTGCCAGCTATCGCTAATCGTTAATCGTTCATCGTTTATCGCTTGCCTTTGCTTTTGAGCCTTCCATTGCCTTTCGTTTTTTGCTTCATTTCGTATGGTTTTCTTTCTCCTTTTTCGATTTTGTTTTCTGTTTTAGTAAACGCACACACACACACATATTTCAGTTTAAGTTTAATAATAACTTAAGGTTAAATAACAATCACATTTACTTATTTTTCTTTTTTCTGTTTTCGTTCGACCCAAAAAAAAAATGTTCTGCACGCTTCTCCTAACCTTTATATTTGATTTACGAGTAGTGTAAGTTCTTGTATTTATTTTATTATATTCTTTATAGCTATTAATATTCATAATATTCTTTTCTTTTCCCATTGGCATCCCCTCTCGCTCTCTCTCGTTCGCGGGGCTAAAATTGTCAATAAAACAATTGGAACAAACGTGAACGAAAACAACGAAACAGTGGTTAATCGCATGCCGCCCCGTATCTATCGGAGTTATCGGAATAATCGAAGTAATCGGGGGGCGTTGGATAATTCCTACTACTTACAATTACAATGCGCCACTTGCAGTGCACAGTTTCTGACTTTATTATTATTATTATTATTATTCATTTTTTTTAATGCTAAGAGAGTTAAGTTTTGTTCTATGCTTTATCAATTGGTGTGTATATACTATATATACCTATATAGGGGCATATATGTTGATGTATATATGTATTTTATGTGGGGCAAATATACGGAAATAGTTTTTAGCATTTTTCTAACATATTTTACCAATTCGCTTAGTTCTTAGTCCTCACACACAAGAAAAAATATATGTATAATATAAATATTGACTAGAGCTATTACTATTCCTTTGGGCTTTACGGTTTAAAAGGTTACATATATATATTAATATATATATTCTGCTGTAATCACCATATTGGCATTGTATAAATTGTTCGTTTCATCTTGTAAATTGTGTTTCTTTGTCTTTTGTTTTTTTGGCTTGCTACAAAAGTTCGGCACATTTGATTTTTTGTCAAGTTGTGAGTTGTGTGTGTGTGTTTTGTAATATATGCGAAATATCGATATTTGTTATTATTTGAGTGTGCTTGTCCGGATTTATCCTTAATCTCCTGCCCAAGAAATCCAACAATTTTTCCAGTTTTTTTTATATATTTTTAAATATATTTTTTACTAACTGGAAACAACTGGAAATTGGCCATATTCAATTTATATCCTTTGAAACCCACTTATGCTGTGCCATTTAACCCTCAAAACGGATGTCCGGACACACACAGGACACACTCTTTTGGATGTAATTTAATGTCCATGTAATTTCGTTACAATTATGCTCCTTGTAAATGTGTGTTTTTTTTTTATCTTTTGGCTTTGTTGTTGTTTTTGTGTGTAAATAATTAGCCTAATTAAATATGCATCAATACATAAAACTGTCTCTTGCTTGCCGGTTTTAATCGTATTACTGTTACTATTACTCGTTACTTTAACGCGTTACTCGTTACTTCAACTCGTTAGTCGTTACTTTAACTCGTTACTCGTTACTTTAACTCGTTACTCGTTACGTTAACTCGTTACTCGTAACTTTAACTCGTTACTTTAACTCATTACTCGTTACTTTAACTCGTTACTCGTTACTTTTGCGCTGTACTCATTACTTGTTCGCTTTACTTATTACTGTTACTCATTACTTTTTCTCGGTTACTTGCCACTGTTTTTGTTTGCGTCACTCGTTACTGTTACTCGTTACTTTTAAATGGTAGTTATAGACATTGAAGTACTCGTTAGATGGTTGGATGCAGGTGGGGGAGAGGCTGCCAGCCGCAAATAGACAATAAACAATTAATTATGATTTTACTCGCATTAATCGCTCTGTAATCGTTATTATTATTATTATTATTATATTATTTGTATCTCGATATATTTGGAAAATCAACAAACAGTAAGTGGAAAAAGTTTCTGCTCAGTGTGTGTGTTTTTTAAGTATTTCAACGACCTCTTTGAGGTCCCCTCCGAGTCCGATGAAAAAAAATCCGTTACTCGCTCACCTTTCTCACTGGCCGCCTTTTCTTAACTGCCATTCACATCGACCATGGAGTGCATCCCGTTGCTGAGCCCATTCCCAGTGCCATAGATCCCGCTCTGCGACGGCGGCGGCGGCGGCGAGGCTGGCGGCGATGCTGGTGGCGTCAAGGTGGGCGGCTCCTCGGCCTCCACCTTCCCATTGCTAATAAGGGGCTTCTCCTCCTCAACTGCTGTCTTGGTGGTGAGCTGCTCCTGTGGCGGCGGCGGCGGGGGCAGGCTGTCCAGCTGATTGGACTCCAGGAGCGTGTAGTCGCCAAGCTCCGAGTTGATCTCGTCTGTGGTTGGTGGCGCCGGCAGGCTCATCAGGCTGTCGTAATTGGCCTCGGGTTCAAGATCGGGTTCTGACTCCAACTCTGGCTCTGGCTCTTGCTTCTCTGGAATCTCCTTTGGGGGCTTATCCATTTCCACCTGCTTGTCTGCATTTTCCGGGCTGTCAAGTGACTTTTCCGGCAGTTCTGACGACTCATTTTTTTGAGGATTCTCAGCATTACTTTCTGCAGACTCCAAAGGAGCTTCCTTCTCTGGCTGCTCCAGCTCCAGCTCCATCTCCAGCTCCTGCTCGGGCTTTGGACTCGCTAAAATAGGCTGAGCCGTTGGCGAAGTAGTGGCATAGCCTGGCTGCTCGATGACATAGAGCTCCTGGTTGCCGTAGGAGTAACGCTTGTTGGAATCACCCGACGAGGTCGAGCTGAGGTCCGACTGCGAGAGGCCAGTGCAGGCTGCTGGCTGTGCCGCCTGCTCCTCGATGGCCGCCTGCTCCTCGGCCTCCTCGATGAGATGTAAAGGTGCTGCTACAGCATGGCCGCCACCAAAGTCCTGCGGCGGAGCATGGATCTGCACCTGTTCGTGGCTCGGCGGCAGCGAGTGCTCGTCCAGGAGATGCACCCCGTTGCCGCTCATTTTGGTGTCGAAGGGCAGCTCGGTGGCATCCAGTCCCGCGGGAGTCGAATCTGCGGGCTGCTTGGAACTAGAGTCGATGCCGCGGGCCACCTCCACCACGAAGACGCCGTCCTTGTCGGTGTGCATCTTGGTCTCCCGGGCGTTGCGCGAGATGTCCTGCGGGTGGCGAGAGAGGAGCAGGTATTGAGAGAGGAAGGTAGAAAAGGATATAAGGAGACAGCTGTGCGGGTTAGCATGAGAGAGGTGCTTGTACAAACACACAGACGCACAGATAATTGGCTACGACAACAACATCAAGGATACAAGAGAAAGGATACAATAGAGAGTGAGAGAGAGTGAGAGGAGGAGGCGATAGAGCAGACAAGTGTCGAAAATTGCATTTGCATATTAGCTTGAGGCTCTCACACACAACAGACGTCTTTGCCCCCGAAGGATACACCCAAGCGCACACTCCTGGCAAGGGTAGAGTATCTAAAGGAGCCTCTTTATTACCCAAATAATCAAAAAGGACATTAAATCAACTTAAAATCAAACTAATCAGTGAGTGTTCATCTTTCAAGACAGTGCTTAGATCTAGGGCAGGTTTTACTGGCTAAAAGGACACAAACAACAGTTTCCGGAACCGCAGGCACAAGATGATGATGCAAAGATACACAGAGACAGGACAGAGACAGAACCAGGCAGAGATTAGGTTAATGGAAGGGAGGGACATTCAGCAAACTACAACGACAACAACCAGGCGACATCCTGACGTGCGGAGAGACACAGACAAGGAACAAGGACACCTCGGACCGCGGCCCGATCGGATGACTAACGAACTTACGTGACGCTCCTCGGTGACAACAATCAGATGATTATCTTTGAGCGTCATCTTGGTGACGGAGCCACTGGGAGCCACCACCATCTCGCCACCACCATCAGGCTCGCCACCGAATCGAAACTGGAGGCACTCCAGAACGCGGCCTTGACTGTCGAGAGAAGCTGCCGGCTGTGGGCGCTGGTTGGGTGGCGGGTCTACTGCCTGTGGATGCCTCCGCGGACAGCCTGTCGACGTGGCAGCGGCAGCGGTGGCGGTGGTGGTGGTGGTGGTTGTGGCACTGGCGCTGGCGGATGCGAATGCAGCGCCAGATGATGACGAGAACGGGGAGGAGGAGGAGGCTGAGGCAGCAGAGGACTGCAAGAGACGGGCGGGAGAGAGAGAGCCTTGTGTTCAGTATTCTCTAAAAAAAGGAATGCATCTCACACACACACACGACACACACTCTGGCACAGAAATTTCATTACCGGCAAAAGGGAATTCATTTAAATGTCAACTCAACTTGCGATTCAAATGGCGTTCAGCGGGGGCTGTGCACTTTAACGGCGCAAAAATCTCATATTTCACACATGTAACTCCGAGATTAAACCGGAACTAGAAACTTGGGTTGAATATGTGAGTTATTATATTTTTAAGAGCTATAAAACTATATTTAAAGCCTCTTTGAATCTTTCCTTCGACAACTTGTTTCAACTTGGTTTCTGGACTTTGATTTTGTAGAAAAAATTAAAGATAAATATTGATTCGAAAGAAGCCAACATTTCAGGTCTTCTTAAACGCATAAAATTGTTAAAAATTTATTTCCGATCCTATAAATCATATACATTTTTGATCAGCACCAAAAACCGAATCAATCTTTATATATTCAGCCAAAAAATATATTTTTTTTAGCTATTTTTCAAAATTTTTTAAGGGATTACATCGTTAAATTTTTAAAAATTCGACTAAAACTTAATAACATTTTTTTTAAACTTCAAACTCAACATACAGATTTGTTAACATAATAAAAACTAACACAGAAATGCTTTCCGAATTAAAATTAATGAATTTTAAGCAAAGTTATGATAGATTTTCCTAATCAAATTTCAAACTGCAAGGATATAGAAATTCCTCTTTTCCAATGCTAGCTTCCTTTCCTGTTTTTTGATTAATTTCTTTAAATGAATTTAATATATAATACAAATATTAACCAATTAAAACAAGACTCCTAAAAATCCCTAAAACGCTTTTATAGCGGGCCTTCTTGAGAGCATTTATCAAAGAAGATATATCTACCTCACTATATGTAAATATTCCCATTTAATTAATAAACAAAATCCAGAAAAAAATATGTAAAATTGCTTAATTAAATCTAGGCAGTAGCACAATCTGCATTCACCGAGCTGGCTTTTAAATTTGCACAATTCTCACAGTTCCCATCAGGCGCGAAGATGACGCACAAGGGGGGTGGTGGGTTAGCTTGGGTTAGGTGTTACAGGGGGGGTGAGGGGTTGGGTGGATGTTGTCCCATTCATCCTTTTGCGAAACAGCGAACTTACCTCATGCTTGGCAGAGTCCTGGCCCTGCTCGCTGTCGTCGCCTGGGGCGCCACCCGCGCCAGCCAGCGAGTTCTTGTTCAGCACATACCTGTAAGGATAGAGAGAATTACACTGGTAAAAAATATGTGGGACTAAGATTTTATGTATTCTCTCTTCCTTTGAAATTCTTTAAAAAAAGAGCCTAAATTCTTTGTACCTTTGGGGATATATTTTGTTTCTTTTAAGTCTAAAAAGCTAGTCACATCTTCAAGTTAAAGACTGTGTAAATAGTAAAAAATATATTTTTTCATACACTTTCTCTCAGTGTAAGAGAAAACACAAGACTATGGCTGAGTCTGAGTCTGAGACGAAGGCTGCTGCTGCGGCTGCTGTAGGTGCCAAAGTTGTTAAGCAGCCGGAGCTGTGTGAGCTCCAGAGAGCTCTCTCACTCTCTCTCTCTCTCAGAGTTTCAAAATCCAATGCATTTCTAATGATGCCGCGACTCAAATTAACATTTTGTTGCCTACTTTGCGGCTGACTGCAATTACCCAGCCAATGCCCTCAGCTTGCAAAGTATATTCTATATTTATATATATATATATATATATATTTTAACAGAGTTTAAGCCAAAGAAATCTCCAAAAAATATGCTACCAAGCTGCTTAAGTTAATTTTAAGGATCTCTCTTTTCTCTTATTAAAATAAATTCAACTAAAAGTAATGTAAATTCTTAACATCTAACTTTCCTTTTCATTAGCTTTTTATTTTACGCAATACCTTTAAAAACATAACGAATGATTTTCTAGGAAATCGCCCTTCGGCTTCATTATAATATTTTTTCTCTGCCGGAATGTCCTTGTTTTCTCATAAGAATAATGTTTGCCTCTCAAGTATCTTGCCTCTCTCTCCATCCGACAATCGAAATTACAATGAATTTTGCGCCATAAATATTAAACATTTCCATGGGAAAAGTTGGTTGCCAGCCGCGAGGGTCGTTGCCAGGACAAAGTCCTGCGTCCTGCGTAATGCTATTGGCACTCAACAAATTTCGAGTTGCGAAGCCGCCGAAACGAGCCACACGCACAACTAATTTCTCGTCTCAAGAGTTTATTGTGCAATTTCCTACCAGACACACACGCGCCCAGTGTCCTGGCTAGCCCGAAAAGGACGAAGAATAAGGCAAATAAATTGTGGCTTTCCCTCTTTTTTTTTTATTATTATTTTGACTTGAGTGCGTGGTGGCAACGGTTGCGGTTGCCATTTTGCCGTTTAATGCGTTTTTCCTGCGGGATCACCTTCTTAAAACAGCTGCCTTGTTAGCTGACTGGCATCTACATCATCTAAGGATGTGGGCACAAGGAGTGGGGAATGTTGACTTCCGTTTTCCGGCCGCCTTGATTTGTTGCGCCTTTCGGTTTCCTTGGCAGACAGCGCGAGGTCCCTCTCAGACTTGACTTTATCCTGCTATCTGCTTTCATTTTGTTTGGCATTTAGTGCCCAGTGCGAGCATGTGAGTACACTGAGAGAAATGAGTTCTAAAACTTCTGGTAAAATAACCCTCAAAAAGAAAGCAAGCTAACTTTTCTAGGAATGTTTTAAAGGAACAACTTTAAGCTTTAAAGGAGTTAAGTTCTAAGCCTTTTTGAGCTGTGTAAATAACATATATATTTGTATATATATATCTGTATGTTTCTCCCTATATATGTATACCTATATATATATAAAATCTTCCCATCAGCTTTCAGCGAAATTCGTTGGCGTGGCCAAGATTTATGTATGGGCCAAAGAGAGACTGCGGGCGATAAAGGATGTGCGCCCTGCCCTTCCCCCCGAAGGACCTCGCTCCTTGTGCTCCAACTCCGTCACAGATTTGTCAATGTTTTGTTGCTATATTCCTGCCTGTTTGTCTGTTTGTCGCCGGCAAATCCGAATCCGAATGCGAAATAAAATGCCACGAATGAGGCTGATAAATGCGATTTGCCACGCCCTGCCAGAGCAGGGGGGCAAGGATGTGGGGAAGTAAAGGAGTTGGAGTTCAGGTGGTGGCAGCGGCGGCAAATTGCTTCAGATTGAGTGCATTCTGTGGGAATGCCAGGCGTGGGTGTGGGTTTGGGTTTTCCCCCCAAAAAAATAAGAAACAGCAGCAGGCCGGAGAAGGGTTGCTTCTCTGGTGACTCATCCCTTTTCCTTTTCTTCCTTCCCCTTTTGTGTGGCTTGGATCCTGGCTGCTGGCCTGGCAATTTCCCGCAATTATTTTTGATTTGTGTTGGAACATGGCGGACGTCTAAGCTGATTAAAAGCCACATGAGGCGTAACCAATTAGCCAGAAAACCAGGACCAACTCTTTGCTACTAATTAAGAAGCTAAGATCGATATCTAACTAAAGAATGGGTTGGAATCAGCTGCCTTAAAGGAGCTTAAAATATATAAGAGTTTAAAGTATAATACTCACTTGATGGCACAGTACATGGACACCAGTAGAGCCGAGGGCAGAATGACTATAATCAGGCCCATGGACACGGCAAACAGATTGAAGAAACCTGCAAGGAAGCACATTATAAATCTCCAGCAAGCTTAACTTGCAGAAAGGATACTCACCATCATAGTCAGCCAGTGGATCCTCCGACAGAGCCGTGGCATTCGAGGATCTGCCACTTGCCAGCAGCGGGGCCATGGCCGAGGCGGAGCCGGAGCCCGAACCCGAACCCGAACCCGAACCGGAGCCGGAGCCCGTGTCCAGCCTCTGGAGGAGCGTGGCATTCACCATTTCGGCCACTGGCAGCTGTTCCCGATGCAAATGACTGGCCGAGTGACGGCTGGGCAGGTGGCTCAGTCCAGAGCCCGATCCTCCCTGCCCCTGCTGCTGCTGCTGTTGCTGCTGTCGGTGGGCGGGACTCTCAAAGGGATAGGAGCCTTCAACGCCATCGAAGCCTCCTCCGGCACCATCGTCTATGAGATCTCCGCCGTACTGAATGGAGCTCTCAATAACATCCGGTTCGCTGTCGATGCTGTTGCCCTGGATGTCGTTCTCGTAGACTCCCATGCCCAGTTCCCCGGGCATGTAGTCGATCTCCTTGAGCTCAATCTGCGGGGGAAGCTCACCAATCACAGGCACACCAATGGCCAGATCGGGAAGCACTGCCGGCTGGATAACAATGTCCTGCTGCTGCTGCTGAGGCGCTGGTGTCGAAGAGCTGCTGCTGCTGCTGCTGCTGCTCCACCCCAGAGCCGGTTGCTGCTCCACCTCGATGACCGACTCCCCGACATAGGTGACATCCAGCGGTGGGGCGCCATCATCCGAGCGGTAAATCTTCAAAGAATCGGAGCTGTGGTGAGGCGAGAGGATAATGTCCTCCTCCTGCGTGGACACTGCCGCCGCCGATGAGGATCTCTGTGTCTGATCCATCACGTAGCTGGCGGGGAAGAACTGATTCTCCAGCTGGAACTTGCGCTGCTGCTGATCGCCGCCAGGACCCACGGTGGGCAGGCTCTCGCCCACCTTGACCTCCGTGTTGGAAATGTAAAAGATTGTGTCCGAGTCGCGGTCGATGCTTGGCTTCCGGGGTAAAGGCGGCGGCGGAGGTGGGGGCGGTGGCCGCGGCACCAAGCCACCACCATTACTCTCCTTGAGATCCTTTAGATCGGCCATAAACAGCTCGTCGGCGTCCTGCTGCGGCGGACGCACCGCCGGCGGGGCACCAGCCACCGCATCCGAGTTGCGGAAGGTGAAAATTGGATCAGAGGAACCCGACGGAGCAGAGGATCCTCCTCCCGATTCCTGACTGGTATTATCCCCACCGCTGTCGATGATCTCCACGACCAGAATCTCGTCGCTCAACTTGCTGGGCTTCTCCGGCTGCCTGTAGGAGAACTCCAGGTCCTCACTCTCATTCCCAAAAGCCTCCGAAACATTAATGTGAATCTCAATGGCCGCCGGCTCCGGCTGACCCAGCGGCGAGGCCAATCCTCCATTTCCTCCTCCTCCAGAAGCCGGCTGGGTGGACACATCCGCCCGATCGATCACGTACTGGGTGAACCTCTCCTGGGACAGCTCCTGTCGCGGCTGCACCGACTCTGGTCGGGTGGTGACCACCTCTAGGGGCGGTGCTGGCGGCGGATAGAAGCCCTCGCTGTCCCGGAAGTTTGTCGAGGCCACAATGGAGTCCACCGTGGAGTCATAGACCTCGATTTGAATGTCTGAGATCTTGGATTCGGTGCGCTCGCCGCTGGTGGGCAAACGAGTGGTGCTGGTCTGCAGCTCGGGCACCTGGAACACCGTTGTGGATACCGAACTGGCTTCCGCTGCTGCTCCTTGTACCTTTTCCAGTGACGGAGCTGCCACCGTGCTCGTCTCGAGGGCTGCTTGTTGCTCCAGCAGAGCCGTTGGAGCTAGAATCTCTACGAGCTGACCGTTTCTTAGCTGACTCTCAATGGAGGCCACATGCTGATGGCTCCTGCTCGCCGGCTGTGGCTTCTTCAGCGGATGCACCACACTGAAGGTCTTCTCACCCATGAAAATGGGTCCCAGATAGCCGCTGTGGTGGCTGTGACTCGGCATCTTGGTGGTGCTGGTGCTAGTGGTGCTCGTGGTGCTGGGGTAGTGCTGCTGCTGCAGCTGCTTCTTGCGGGTGAGCTTGAGGCCATCGTGTCCACTGTCTAAAGGAGGAGGAGCCGCCGTGTGCTCCAGATCGAGCAGCTGCATCGCTGGAAGCTGTTCTGTCTGGACTTCGGGGGTGGCCTTCTGTGTGGCGGTTACTGTGGTGGCATTGCTCGTAACTGGCGGTGGTTTAGGAGTAAAGTTCCTGGAAGAGTTGCTCATGGAGGAGGTGCTGCTTAAAGTACTGCTCTGTGGCATGGTGATGCTTCCTTCAGTGCTGCTTCTCTCGGGGAAGCTGCTCTCAGAGCTCTGCTCTGCTCTGAGGCCTCCTTCGGTGCCGCTCCTTGTAGAGTAACTGCTCTCAGTGCTGCTCCTTGGAGAGAAACTGCTCTCAGTGTTGAGCCTTGCAGGGAAACTGCTCTCAGTGCTGATCCTCTCTTTGCTGCTCTCGGGAGTAGTGATCTCTGGAGTCGTAATGCCATCACTGCTGCTCGCTGGGATCTTTATCCTTTCCGTGCTGCTCTCTGGTGAGCTGCTACCTTCTCCGCTGATCCCTTCGGTGGTGGGCCTTGGTGAGCTACTGATCCCGAACTCTGATCCTGGAAAAGCTTCTGTTACTGCCGCTTCGGTGGTGCTTGTGCTTGTGGTCCTTAGTTTTCTACTTTCGAGTGGAGCATCCACTAAAGTGGGCATGTCACCCTGCACACCAATCTCCAAATGGTGATGCTGGTGATGCTGGCTTCCCCCTGCTGCGGCCGAGGGAGCTGCCCAGCCGCCGTTGGCCAGCAGGAACAGCAGCCAGAAGGCGTTCATCTTGGCCACGCCTTTTGCGAGATTAATAGAATATATTTGAGAGTTTTATTTATATTTTAAGAGTTTTGATTTTGCGGAGAAGAGAAGAGGGAGCTAAATCCCGGCTTGTCTAAGGTCCAGTTGCTTCTCTTAAGCTTCACTCCTGTTGAGTTTGTGTCTCCTTTTGGCACTTAGTTGAATCCTTTGTGGTTGGCACTAAGCATCGGCAGCATCTTCGTGTGCAGCATCATCATCATCGGCATCAACTGCCGCAGCAGCATCGTCATCTTCAGCATCATAATCATTGGAATCTCGGGCAGCTTGCGCCGCAGCTGTGGCTGGTTGCATTCATTTGTGTGGCACTGTTGCAGTTGCAACTGCCACTGTTGCTGTTGCAGCCATTTTCCAGCAATGTCCTTTTCCGCTTTTATTATTATTATTATTATTTGTTCACGCTTTAATGGCTTGTATCCTTGGGGGCAGGGCAGCTGCTGCTCCTTGCTCCTTGCTCCTTCGATCTGTGCTTTTCGGAATGAAATGGAAATTTAAAACAATGAAACTAATGAAGCAACTCGGGTGAAGGCAAGTGTTATAAAAGGGGAAGGAAGCGAGAAAAGGAAAAAATTCAAGGCAAATGGCAGAAATAAAATATATAAAAAATAGAGAAAGGAAAAGAGAAAAATCTTGTCCTTGAACAGCAGTTTTTATTGAACATTTTCTCTAGAGGCTGCGCTTCCCTGGGTTGTTCTTCATCCTGCACAGATTGCACAGCTGAGAAACTAAGGGATTCAGGACTCTCTATCCTTCAACCGCAAAACTGTTGCCCCTTTTTCCCCCCTTTTATTTAATTTAGTCAACTTTCGAAACCGAAGGGATGAGCGCTCCTTTGAACCCTTGGCCGTGGCCAAAAAGCATGCAAATTAAATATAAAGCCTCACAAAATGATTCGATTTCTCTGTCTGTGTGTGTGTGGCAAAAAAGGTCGTCTCTGTGGGCCCTAGAAAATGGGCCAAAACCGCCGGCACAGACACGGGCTTCAAGCTTTCAATTCGCTCATCATCATCGTGGTCATCGTAACAAGTTGCTTATCATCGCCCCAGTCTCTCTCTCTCTCTCTCTTGACCCCTCTATTTGCCAACTATTGTTGGAAATAAAAAATAAAAAAACAAAATACAAAAACAAATAAAAAAACATCAAAGGGCGCAAACGGAAAAAGGGAAAAGTTTGCGGCGAAGGGAAACACAAATACCACATAAAAGCGGAAGCGCCATAAAGGCGCTGATAATGGCAGAACCGTAATGATATGGCTGGGAAATCTATAAATACACAATACACTGCCACACAAAAAGTAAACACAAAATACAATCAAGTTTTGGGAATTGCAGTTTGATAAAGAGAAATACTTTTCATTTGTGATTAAACTGACTTTGAAGGGAATATTAATCCTGCTTCGTTAAGTTATTTTCATTTTTAATGATAGACATTTTCCCAGACTAGACTTTTTGTCTTAATTTTATGTGTTTATTAATTTAATTCTGTTTATTAAAATATATTTTTGGTAAGAAATACGTTTGAAATGTTTTTATTCAATTTATATATTTACGGAAACTGTATTCAATAGTTTTAAATATAACTTTAAATCATTTTGATTGTTGTCAGTAAATACATTTAACAAATTAATATTTTAAAACTGTATTTTATAGTTTTAAATATAACTTTAACCAGATTAATTGTTAGTAAGCACATTTAACAAATTAAAATTTAATTTAAGCACTTCTTTTATTTTATAAATATTAAATTATTAATCTCCTTTAAATGTTGTTATTTTACTAGTCAAACTTCTTTAAGTGTTCACTATTTCGAGATGGATTTGATTCGCAGTTTAAAGCCACAAGAAATAAATTAAATCACAAAATAAATAAGATATCTCACCGCATACCAAATTTACTATTTCAATTTAATTATAAGAAATCAATTGAATTGTTTAAAGGAGCAATTCCAAAGAAATACAAACAAATTAAATAAATTAATAAATAAAAAATCGAATTTATAAGTTTAAACTTGTAGCGTTAGGAATACTGAACAATAAATTAAATATAAATATAAATAAAAGAATCCTGCATTCTTCAGAGACAAACAATATAATCAAATAAACATACAAATATTTATTTTATTTATAAATTATATTTTTATTTGATTTTTTACATTTTTTAATGTGAAATTATATAAAATATTTTGTTTATGGACACTCACCGCTGCTCCCACGATTCCAAATCCTTTAACGAATCCCGAATTCGCCCCGCAAGGTAATCCAAGGGTCCTTGCAGAGCCCAAAATTCCGGCACACTCTCTTTTGTTTTTTAAAACAAATTTTTAAGGTTTTTATTTATGAAACTTTCCACTTCGATTTCACCAAGACAGTTTTTGTTTATTTTGTGTTATTACGTTTTTTCTGTATGTTCACTGCAAAAAAAGGTAAAGGTAAAAAAAAAAACAACATAGAAATCCCCAAAGAGACACTGAGAGAAACCGGAAACTCGAAGAGCTCGTCTAAAAGCCAAGAAACGCCCCGCAAAAAGGCGCCAAATTTTTGGGTTCGTTTCTCAGGGAAAACGGGCAGAAGGGATAAGGGATAGGGAACGGTAAACGGCACGCAAAGGACTCACAACACTCCCGCTTTATCCTATATTCTTTTCGGTATTTTGATTTCTTTTGAGGCTGTGTTTCTTTGACGACCGCTGTTTCTACTGCTGCTTCTGCTGCTGCTGCTGTTTTTTTCCGCTGCTGCGTCCTTTTGCTCCGAAAACCGCACGCAAACTGCGCAAAGCTCGTAGCATCCTTTGACTTAAAGGACTCGGCATATTAGAGGTGGAGCAGCATCGATATCGATATTTTCGATGTTTTCAAAAAAGTTCCGTTTGAAAACAAGGGAAATATTTTGTTATTGTTTTAAAATACATTAAAAAGAATTAAATTTGCTTACTTAAATAGGGTTGTTTATATGTTTAATTTGTTTAATTTCCTTATTTTGTGAAAACATCGATAGTCGTCATAAAACATCGATTGAACAAAATTCATTTCACGAACGTCTGGCCAGTGTTGGCTAAGGCACGGGTGTGTCAGTGGAGAGTTTTGGCAGCTGTTCAGCTTACTTGGTGGTTGGTTTGCAGTATGGCTAAGTTTGGCCTTGCCAGACTGGGGAACAGTTAAGGTTTTTTGTGGAGAGTTACGAAAAGGCAGTTGCCAGACAGTGGCAATTATTATGTTTAGTTTTTTATGTTTTTATATAAACTTTTTTGTGTTTATTTATTTATTTTAAGTGAATATTGAACATTTAATTAAATTAAGTATCAATTTAACTGTTATTAATTTATGGTTGCACTGACATACGCTTTCCGCCAAATTTTGACAGGTGGCACTGAGGGAAATTTTAAATATTTATGCGCGCCTGTTTTTCTTATAAATTGTAGGGCCTTAGTTTGTCTACAACAAAAAACGACAAAAAACGATTTGTACAATAATATAAATAACGCAAATATTTGAATAATTTCAGTCAGAAGTTTGCTAGACAGCGAATGAGTTATTTCCGAGCTTAAAAAGCAATCAGCATCAACAGCCGAGTCGATTTAGCCATTGTCCGGCAGAAACATTTTGTTTTTCTCATTTTTCGATATTTTTTATCATTAAAATTGTACAAAAATTCAAGAAAATTCAAAATTATTACATTTTAAATTTAGAACGCTGATTTTTTAACCTTAAAAAAAGGTCACAGAAAAGCTTTTCGAGTTGATAGTTGATATTATAGTAGATATTATAGTAATTTAATATTTTTCTAGTTACTTTATGCTTTATTTATTAATTTATGCTTTTTTCAATATTATATCAGTTTTATATCTTATTTATAGTTATTTTTTTAATAACTGCAAGAGTATATCGCCTTCGACTTCCTTCGAAATTAAGCTTCAACTTACTTGTTCTGTCTGCCAAATCTTTTTGCCATTTATTTTGATCATGCAACACGCACGATAATTCGCATAAATAACTAATGCCAGTTGGCCAGAGATTATGTAAGCATTTCTCCTCCTTCTGCTGGCTCTTTCTGCTGGCTCTTTCTTCTGTGGAATTGTCTACGCGGTGGAATTCGAGGCGAGTCCCCTCGGGCGACACTCCCAAAAGCGTCATGGTCTTTGGGATTTCAGCTGGACTTGGTCTTGGTCGTCGTCCCGTTCGATGCATTGGACATTAAATTTAAGCCTGACATCGACTTTGGAAACGGACATCTGTCAATTCATCAGTCTTGGGGCTTTATTCCTGACTGCAAAGTCAGGTAAGATATATGGATATATCTATGGAAATATTTGGGAAAAAGTACAAATAAATTAAGTGTGTCAAGTGGAGTTAAAGCAAAATGATAAATAATAGCGGAGATCATAAAGGGATGTTTGATTTTAAGTAATAATTCATATTATGCTGGAAAATTCTTTTGATAAAATAAATTGCTTACTTTATTTATTAATATTTATCCATATTTTATATATTTTTATTGTCTTCAGAGATCTCTTTGCTTCATTATCTCTCTCTGTGCTCATGTCAAACTCTATGACAGAGTCTGTACATTTTTGCCAAAAGCATTTGCATTTTTTTTGACAAATTAATAATGCGCATACACCACACACCTGGAGAACTTAATTGAAATCGGAGAGACTGTGCTCATTGGCCACACTCCAATTGTTGACCTTAAAGAGATCCAAAGGTTTGTTTTTGTGGCCCTTTTATGGATTTCGGCATTCGGCGAAACGCTTTCTTTGCTGTGAATCGGAATGGAGTCAGTACGCTTCGAGGCCGTTCGCATTTATCGAGCGTAATGAGTGCGCGCAGACGAAGGCGAAGGCGAAGTCATCTCGGATTGAGACCCATTAACACACAAATCCACAGTGTGCAGTTTGAAGCTGAAGTTGAAGAGCGATTGAGACCCAAAATGCGTGAGACTTGTGACCTTTGGCCTTTGGGAAGGGAAAAGTCTGCAGCTCAAACATATAAATCAAAAGTATTCTCTATATCTTAAGAGAATCTTTAACCTAAACTTTAACTTAAATCAAAGGTTTTTTTAAATCTTAAGAGAATCTTTGTTCTTAAAAGCAAATTATAACAGAAATAATTATTATAGAATTTTCCTTTAGATAAATATATATTTTTAATATATAACAAAGCAATAGTAATCATCTTTGAAGACAGCTTTTTGGGGTTAATGTGGCATCAAACTGCGAAGCTGCAAAATGATATTAACTCGGCATCGTCGCATCTTAACGGCTCTTTTTTTTTATAATTTTGTGTGCCGTTTGGCCTATGGAAATGCAATCCATCCGCTGCTGGCGACGGACGGCACAACTGCTGGAAAAATTGGCAAAATTGGCAGCTGACAGTTGGCCATTTGGCCGCCCATGGCCATGACTGCGACTGCGACTGCGCCTGGCGTCGACTTAAATGCTCAGCCTTTCCGCGACGTGCTTGGCATACCCATCAGCAAATACCGTCTCCCCGTCACCGATCCTAGTGCCAATCTCAGTCCCAATTCGAATCCGCTTTGGCTAAAACACTGTTAGCCAATCAATTCACGAGGCCAATAGCAGAAACTGAACCTGTAAACAAGCCAAGCTCCTGCAGGGGATTTAAGCCAGGTCTGGAGGCATAGCCAAAGTCCAGCTAGCTGTGATTTGAGCATGAGTTTGGGGATAACAGAAAGCACAGAATAATGTAGAAGTAATTTTAATAAAATAAGAATTTATATATTTAATGTTCAATATTTTACAAAGCATTAAAATATAATAATATAATAACATAAAAATGTATATTTAAACATTTTACAAAGCCTTTAATTATTTTTCATAATAAAACATTTGAAAAAGTACGTGAAATTCCAAGAAATTTCTAGAAAAATAATGTACTTGGTCTGGAAATATTGATAAACTAAAATTAATAAAATAATAAATGAATAATAATAATATTTTCTTTCAATAAACATACCTTACCTTGCTCCAAACAGTCTTTGTAGAGTGTATATCCAACTTTCAGCCTAAAAAATCTCTCAACAAACACACCCCGTTTATACAAAATCATTACAAAACAAGAAAGAAAGCTAGTGTTACAAAACCAAAGTTAATATACCCTGAAAATCATGATATGACTGAAAAACTATTATAACTAAGCCAAAAATTCTTGAATTTCAATTCGGAAAACTTTGCTATGCTACATTTTATTAGCTTAAAAAATCTGCATAATAAATATAAACTGTTCTATGCTAGTTTTTATAAGCTTAAAAAATCTGCATAATAAATATAAAATTTTTAAATTAAAATTTATAAAATTTCGAAAAAAAATTTATAAAATGTTGAAAAAATTCAGTAATTTTTGCTTTTTTTATAAAATTCTTTTATGAGTCTTTTACAATTTTGACAATTTATAAACTTTCGAAAAAATTGCATTGCTGATCAAGAATATATACGATTTATAGGGTCGCAAACGACTCCTTCACTGGAGATATAATATATCTTGTTATAAAAACATCTCGAAATCTCTTGATCTCCGATTTCGAATCCCAATCGGACCCAAAACTTATGCAATCGCGATGCTTATCGCTGGGTCTCTCATCGGAATTGTAAAACACTCGCGGGATATATCTTCTGCTGCTGCTGCGGTTTTATGATGGTTTTATGTATGAGAAATATTTTCGGGATTGATAACACTGACCGAACACACCGAAAACTTTCGCATTTTTTCGGGTGTTAACTGATTCACAAGCTGAGAGTTAAAGGGGAGGCGTTGGCCAGTGGTCAACCGAGGAGGAGGGCGTGGCAGATTGAATCATCAATGGCCGCGAAAGCATTTCACTTTCGCTTCTTGTCATCGCACAATTTCTTTTCATGCCTGACTTTTTGGTTTCTGTTTTTTGTTTATGTTTTATTTTTTTCAGCGATGTCTTTTTTTTCTGGTTATTTCTTTACTTTTTTTCCCTGTTTTTCTGCATTTTTCTCCTGCCCAAAAATTTCACTTTCTTTTGAGTCATCCTCGTTGGACCCGAGGCTTCTTTATGACTCCATTTACGTGGGTGACAACGATTGCAGCATCGCTTCAGTCCGTCCACAGCCTCTCCGTAGACAATGGCCTGGCTCTGTTCCGAGTTTCATCATCATCCATCGCAACAATTAATGTGCATTATTGTCGGGGAGACAGCCAGCGGAGCGGAGCCCGAGTTTATTTATTTGTTACAGTAGAAATTGTTAAGCAAATATTTTTCTTCCAAAAAAACCTGTTGCGAGAAATTTGAGAAAATTGTGTTGCTCTGTGTATTTGCACAGTTGTGTTGTTTTCGTTTTCATTTCATCGAAAGGGGTGTACCATGACTCAAAAAAGAAATATAAAATAAAATAAAATAAAGGGGGGGAAATATATATGCAGCAACTTTCTTTCATCCGCTCCTCGATTCTGGCTTAAGGCCGCCTCGGCTTTTAAGTCACGTTCCTTGGCCTGCCCTGAATTGCTCAGAGTTCATTTGCCGCAATTGTTGGTGGCTAGAGCACTGGAAAAAAATATTTAAAAAATTAATTTAGGGTTAAGGTTTTGATTTAAGACAGCAACTATTTTAGGCATTTATTTTTATATAATTCCCAAAACTTCTTAGATTTTTTTTTACATTTTTACTATGTATTTTCTTAAGATATTTTTCTTTTTACTTGAATGAATATATGTTTAAGTTATTTGATACAATTATTGAAAGCATTTCTTTAAATATTATTTCTACAACTTCTTTGATTTTTATTTACATTTTTCCTATATATTTTCTTAAGACATTTATCTCTGAAATTTCTTTGAATATTATTTCTAAAACTTCTTTGATTTTTATTTACATTTTTTCTAAATATTTTCTTTAGATATTTTTTCTTTCTGCTTGAATATTTCTGGTGTTCGGGCCAAGTTGGGCCGCGGTTTTGTGTGTGTGCACAGAAATCATAATTCGCTAATAAATTTTCATTTCCCTGTCGCCATGCGTCGTCGCTGGCAGGTTGAAGCGTTTGCGTAGAGTGAAAGTTACCCCGAATCCTCCTCGAAATCAACAAGAAAAAATTTACCAGTGTCTTCCGCTCGTCCGCTGACCTCTTTCGTGTAGCCTTAAAAGTCAAACAATCCGCCAAAAAAATAAGAAAACAAAAAGAAATACCTGTGCGTAATTGAATTAAGGAAACGAGACATAGATTTCTTTAAAGAAAGCTCAAGGAAATTATTATTTTGTTTAACATAGAAATAATTTAATTTACTTAATAAACTCTATTTTATTTATTACTTAAATTTATTTATAATCCCGAGACCAATCCTTGCAAATTAATGAGAGAAAAACGAAAGACTTAGGACACAAACTCTGAAGAAGAAACCCCTGAAGAATGCCAAGTTACAGCTATGGTCATATAATTGGCACAAAAAAAATCGTAAGCTAAAAAATTAATTTTTTTGATTAAAAGTTAATGAAAAGGAATAAACTTATATGACATTTTGTAGCCGATTTAGTAAACTTATTAATACATAAAACAGATTTGAGTGTGAAATCAAAATTTTTGCGATATTTAAAAAAATATGGAGAAATGTGCAAAATTGGGTGGTCATATAATTGGCACACATTCATTTAAACGGTTATTGTAGATAAACTTTACACATTTTCATGGAAAAATTTTCACACTGGATTAGTATTTAGTACCGTAACCACTATTATGAACAATTTTTAGACATTTAAGGCTCTTACTCTTCACCAATTTCGGGCAACGTCCTTTTTGGATGCAGTACCAGGCTTCTTCAGCCTCAGCCTTAAATCATTAAAATTTTTTATTTTTTTCTGGCAAGGAGTCACTTGTAGATCTTTAAAATGGTTTTTGATTAGGTTCAGGTCTGTTCTATATCCTAGCCAATATATAGTTTCAAGTTTTTTCGTCTAAAACCGCTTCTTTAAGATCCTTGATGAATGATTCGGATCGTTATCCTTTATAAAGGTCTACATTACAGGGATGTTATCTACAGCATATTGGCCCATAATGTTCTTAAATATATCTGAATATTGAAATTGATCCATAACATCATTTACTCGATCGTTCCTGACTGTACAATACCTAGTAAATGCATCCCCATGCATTATTTTGCCTACTTAATGCTTTACAGAT
>VNJS01006346.1:0-11841 GCA_008042575.1 Drosophila watanabei | reverse complement strand
CCATAGGAACGATCGGGAAATTTTTAGAAAAAATAATTATAACTTTGTCAGTTTTCAACATAATTTCTTCTACTTTTAGATACTAGTGTTTCATGTTTTTTCAGAATTTTGTTGTAAATTTCATAAGAATCGGACGACTATATCAAATAGCTGCCATACAAACGATCAGTAAAAAATGTAAAACTGTAAAATTGTATGAATATGAATGTAATGCATATTATATTATATTGGGATAGATTAGAATTGATACACTTGGAATCTGCAAGGGTATACAAACTTCGGCGTGCCGAAGTTAGCTTTCTTTCTTGTTATAAATGAAATCCAAAATTCTGACATAATAAACCGCAGAGTTGATGAAGATATTTGGAAATATGGTGAAGATATAATATTTCGGATTGTTCCTATATCAGCTACATGATATGGTTGGCCGATCCAGCTCGTTTCTTATCTTAAGTCAATCATAACGGAGTGCGCAAAATAGCTGCCGCATTGAAAATTAGCATAAATTTGTTTATGTTGAATTGTTGCATTGTGGTCTTTCTTAAATGTAAATAAAAAAGAATTGAAAATACAGCGTTGAAAGTCTTTGATAATCTTTAATCAGTAACCTTTTTAATTTTTGTTTATTCACAGTACGTAGTACGCTTATATCATTTATATATGTACGTATGTATACATACATCCGAGAACGGTACCGGTGCCTGACTTGACCAGTATTTGCATATAATGCGGTGTCGTTGCCACTAACAAAGACAACTCAAAAATTTACTCTTGCTTTTTTGGTATTTTGTTTTCTCTGTTATTCTTAAAAAAATGGCCAAGGCCAATCATTATGAAAGTAACGCAGCCGGCATTTGTTCGCTAACCGTGCATGATTAAACTTTTGGGAAGTCCGACTGATAGGAGGGTGCAGTCAGCAAACAATAACACGTAAACTGTTTCGTGGTTTTGCGTCAGATAAGTTTATTGAACCCTATCGAAATAATATAACATTTAGCTTAAGCATAGCTTGGGAGAGCGGACTAGACTAGAAGTCGGCCTTGGCCTAAAAGTTCGGATACAGAGAGGGAAAGAGAAAGCGTAGGGGACATTTTGAAGCTATTAGTGGGATCAACCTGCCTCTCACCACCGTCGAATTGGCTAACGTTTTAGTTGATTTCAAAAAAGTAGTAAAATACTTTTGGAACGCGAAATTGAAAATAAAGCCGGATGAGAGCATTTGTACACAACACACAGTCGAAATTCCATACCATCGACTCCAAGTATCTGTACAGGAAAATGTTTCACGTTTTAATTATAAATATTTTTACATCTCTAATATTACCCAATTCTAACGCAGACAAATGTGCCAATGTTACGTTCACCAATCGCCGAAGTAGATGCCCTTTCTGCATACAAGTACCTCACTTTTAGCAAGCACAAAAAAAAAAAATAAATAAATAAAATAAAATAAATAAAAAACAAGAAAGGAAGCTAACTTCGGCGCGCCAAAGTTTGTATACCCTTGCAGATTCCAATTGTATTATTTATAATCTATCCCAATATAATATAATATGAACTTCTATGTATGAATATGAATGTATATGAACATAAAATTTTTAGAGTTTTACATCTTTTTTACATTTTTCACATTTTTACATGTAAAGTAAAATGTAATGTTTCTCCACGTTTACCGATCGTTTGTATGGCAGCTTTATGATATAGTCGTCCGATTCTTATGAAATTTACAACAAAACAAAAAAAAATATGAAATACTAGTATCTCAAAGTAGAAGAAATTATGTTGAAAACTGACAAAGCTTTAATTTTTTTTATGAAAATTTTACGACCGTTCCTATGGCAGCTATATGATATAGTAGTTCGATTTTTATAAAATTAAATCCGAAAATCTAGAATAATATATATAGCTTATAACCGATAGTTGATCAAAATATGTTAAAAAACAGTCAAGTTATAATTTTTTTTCAACAAATTTAAGGATCGGTTGTAAGGCAACTATATGATATAGTTGACCGATCCGGCTCGTTCCGACCTTTGTACGAGTGAGAGTATATAGAAGACTATCTACAAAGTTTCATTCAGATAGCTTTAAAACTGAGGGACTACTTTGCGTAGAAACGGACAGACAGACAGACGGACAGACGGACAGACGGACATGGCTAGATCGACTCGGCTGTTGATGCTAATCAAGAATATATATACTTTATAGGGTCGGAGATGACTCCTTCACTGCGTTGCAAACTTCTGACTGAAATTATAATACCCTGCAAGGGTATAAAAGGACATTTTGTAGCCCTAAGTAACGCCTAGATTAGATCATTTGTTAAAACCGATTAAATTAATCTGCCAAAAATATAAACCAATTAAAATGTTGAGTTATTACATAAATCTGATATCCCATAGTTTATGAAGATATGTTCAAAACTGGGGAAGCTTAAATTTGTTTTTAAAATTTTCGATTGTTCCAATCCATTGGTTATATATGTTTCCTTTTGTTTCGATATGCTTTTAATGTTTTAAACGAATCATAATTTTGTCGAATTTAACCTTAATATAGTTGTGTTTGTTGGAGTATATCTAGTAATATACAGTAGGATTCATTATATTCATTCCAAATTAAATCATATGCAGATTTTTGTGATTTTGTTTAAAATTTCAATAGTTGTGGGCAACGTTTCTATTTCTTTCGAAGGGCAATAACACAAGATTGAAACTGATCACCAATTGTCGGTGCATTAAATGGAATTAGATGCAGAGAATATATTTTAATAAATTAAATTGTACTCCTTATAAGTTTAATTTATTTAAATTGTACTTCTTTTAAGTTAACTTTATTTATTTTTTATATTTAATGTATTTCTTTGGGTGCAGCACCAAAAAAATATTTCAAAAATTCATATATAATATTAGCTGTATATTCTCCAAGATTCATTCTAGCTTTAAGTTAAGAGTTTTTGCGTGCACTGCACTGGGCATGTGGACGGCCGGCAAGGACGTGGTCAAATTTTAAAAATAACAAAATCCGAAATTCGACAAATATTATTCAAAAATATATGCGCTACATTTAAGGGCGGCATATTCACAATTAGAGTTTATCCTATAAAATCGAATTTTCAGTCCAATGTGCAATGGCAGCTATATGATGTAGTCGTCTCATTTTTATAAAATTGATAACAAATTTTTTTTAATATTTCACAAATGTTGTTAGAGGATGAAGACTTGTAGAAAAATGGTAGTTAGTTTTTTTTTTGGTTTTTTTCTGATAGTTTCTATGTCAGTAATGTAATTTAGTTGTCCGATCTGGCTTGTTGTATTCAGCTAGCTTTAAAACCGAGTTTGCATAGATACGGATAGACGGATGGCTAGATCAACTGGGCTGTTGATGCTGATCAAGATTATGTATGCCTTATAGGGTCGGAGACGGCTCCTTCACAGCGTTGCAAACTTCTGACTAAAATTATGGTACCCTGCAAGGACATAAAATGTACATACATATTTATTTGTTATGTTGATTAAAAAAATATATTTTTAAAAAGCTTTTAACACTCACACATTTATTGCACATTCGAAAATACAGAGAAAAACTAAAAATTAAATATAAATAAAGGAACTATGGATACTATACATGTTCAATTATTATGTTATAGTTATTGATTTACTTGAATACTTTAATGGCACCATGGTCGGAGGTATAAAGTTGGTAATTTTTGGTTTACAATGATTCTGATAATAATTCTGAAATTATTATTTGAATTCTTTGTGCCTATTCGAGGATATATGAATTTAACTCTTTCACACTTCAATATACAAACATACTTATAGAAGAGATTTTATGATTTATGAAATATAGTAAGACTAAGTTTAATTATTTGGCGAGGACTGAAATACTTTTTTTTTGTTTGCTTTGCGATTAACATAAGCCTCTTTTCTGGGCTAAACCATTTTCCTATGGTTTTGTTCTTAGAAGCATTTAAAGCACCATTTATTTGACACCAAGGGCTTGATCGATTTTGAGGAGTCTTTAGTTCCGGATCTCGTTCCACTACCATTAGATCCAGGTGTTTGTTAGCCTGAGGTTCCGGATCTTGGTCCACTTCCATTAGAATTATGTGTTTGTTAGCCTGAGGTTGTACAACAGGTTCAACAATATCCATTGGTTCTTCTGAAACCGTATACATTGGCATATCTTGGTCTATTTTGATTCGTCGACGTTCTTCCAATAATCCATTCAAATGATGGTTGCGAATACTTTTCCAAAACCTTTTCTGCAATTTAGCCTTGCATTCCTGGGAGACTTTCATATTTGTGGCGGTCTTAGTCCAAGAAAATAAGTTCGAAGAAATAGGTTCCTGGATAAATTCGTAGATACTTCCTTGAGGAGCGGGCGGTTTATATGTATGGATACCTCAACTAGTGTGGCGAAGAGATCTGAAACTGAAAACAACAAATTAAATATCTGTTTTGCGCTCTTTGTACACCCTTGCACGGTATTATAATCAGTCAAAAGTTTGCAACGCTGAGGGGACGCAAACTAGTCGCTGAGCTTTTAAGCTATCTGAATAAAACTTGAAAGAAAGTCTTCTATATTCTATGTATATATAAACACTGATCTTACTACTTTCGGTTTTCAACATATTTTCATTCGATTCGGTATATCGTTTTTTTTTTTCTATTTCAAAATTTTTAGTTTTATAAAAACCGGACGACTATCTCATATATCTGCCATAGAAACGATCGGCAAATGTAAAACTGTAAAAATAACATGACACAGCATAAGATACAAATAGTTAGGATTTTCATGTTTTTTTTTTTTTTTTGCTTCGAGATTATCTTCGTTTATGTCTCAGCGCAGTCTCTGTTTTTGTAGGCGGTTCAAACAGTTCAATTATATACTTTAATCACTCCTTATAAGTTTATGTTGATTTATGTTCCCACAATGAGAAAACTTTTATTTCACCATTTATATTTGCACCGACTTACCAAGAATAGCCGCAGTTCAATTTCAACTGATCTCTATTGCAGCTTGGCGGAGGATGCCGAGAAGCTGCAGAATGCAGACGGGGGAATGGTGACATTGGGACATTGACGAGTGTGGCGTGCAGGTGAGTGTGGTTCCTAGTGGTTCCTAGTGGTTCCTAGCTTAGGCCTCGTTCAAACTATCGCATAAAGAGGAAGCTTAAGCTTCAGCCGTCAGCTTCATCAGCGATGACGGGGTGTAAATGTATTTCAGCTTGAAACTAAAATAAATATATCGTTATCTTAAAAAAAAGTTAAACTAAAACGACAAAAGATTAACAATTTTCGGAAGCCAAAATGGAAAGGTGTGAGATACAGGCTCTTTGAGTGAAATTCAAAGTAAAACAGACCGGTTCTGGCAAATTTTTTTTTTTTTTTGCAAGACTCATTATTTTATGGCGGCACTTGTTTTTAATTTCAGCTGGCACCGCCAATGAATAGTTCGATATATCGATATATTTTTTTGATTTATGTACTAAAGGGGCCGTAATTAAGTGACTTATGTTTTCGGGCCTTTAAAAAGAAAACTATCAACGTTTCCAAAATCATTTTTTGTCAAATTGCGTATGTAACTCTTTAATAAGACCTCGTATATCTCCTGCGTTTTGTTCTGGTCAAAATTATAATAGTATTAATTAAAGTATTATTCACATTATGCTCACCTGACTTTTTTTTGGGTCAAGTGCCCCACTGAACACAACGATCGTTATGCGCTTTCGTTCTGGCAGGTCTGCCATTTTTCTGCTGTGCGTGTTTTTGCACCGTCAGTGAGATTTTCGTCATGCTTTGCCTTGGCGGCAATAATTTAAAATGTGTACTGACTTTACACCTAACAGAAGGCAAAGTCGGAGCCTTTATTTCGATGAGACCCAATCCCATTTTATGTAAAAAAAAAATTTGCCTTGCAATATTCACGGGAGGCTTGTTGACTTCTCAAGTCTTTTCACTAAAATAATGTTAATGTTAAGTTAGCTGCTTTATGCCGACTGAAGTGTTATATACCGGTCTGCTTTCGTTTCAAGTTTTCTGTGAGTAATCCGAATTGATTAAATTATACTAATGATGAAATAAAAATTCCACTTAACGGAGCTAGATAAAGGTGACGATGGCACCTTCAACTCCGAAAACATCTGAAATAAAATGTTGCGGTTATATTAACAAAAAACAAGAAAGGAAGCTAACTTTGGCCGCCGAATTTGTATACTCTTCAGATTCCAATTGTATTCATTTTAATCTTTCCCTATCTACTATAATATGAGGTACTTTCATATTCATCTTATTTTTACCGTTTTTCTTTTTTTTAATTTTTTACATGTAAAGAAAAATGTAATTTTCCTCTACATATACCGATCGTTTGTATGGCAGCTATATGATACAGTCGTCCGATTTTATATAATATGCGTGTATCTCAAAGTAAAAGAAGTTAAGTTGAAAACTGACAAATTTTAAACTTTTTTTTTCTTAAAATGCTTGGATCGTTTTTATAGCAGCTATATGATACACTCGTCCGATCTGGCCCGTTCGGGCTTATGTACGAGTGAGAGTATATAGGAGACTATCAGCAAAGATAGCTTCAAAACTGAGGGAATGGTTTGCATAGAAACGGACGGACAGCCGGACATGGCTATATCGACTCGATTGTTGATGCTGATCAAGAATATATATACTTTATGCCATTGGACAATTAATTATTTATCCATATTATGTTAGATATAAAATACTTTTATATTAATATTATTTTTACAGATTTACATTTTTTTTAAACATTTTTTACAAGTAAAGTAAAATGTAATTTTCCTCCACATTTATGATATAGTCGTCCGATTTTTATGAAATTAAATACAAACAAAATTCTGAAATAATATAGAACGCTCAAAGTAGAAGAGATTTTGTTGAAAACTGAAAAAGTTATAATTTTTTTATGATATAGTAGTCCGATTTTTATAAAATGAAATTCTGAAATAATATTAAAGACCAGAGAAGATGACAATATGTTAAAAAATAGTGAAATGACCATTGCCGCTATATGATATAGTTGGCCCATCCGGCTCCTTCCGAATTATAAAGCAGTGAGAGTATATAGAAGACTATCTGCAAAGTTTTATTCAGATTGCTTCAAAACTGAGCGACTAGTTTGCGTATGATGGGACAGATGGACGGAGAGACGGACATGGCTAGATCGACTCGGCTAGTAATTCTGATCAAGAATGTATATAAATTAGAGGGTCGGGAGTAGTTGTTTCACTGCATTGCAAGCTTCTGACTTAAATTAAAATACCCCGTAAGGGTATAAAAAATGCCTATATTTTGTAGAGTTAAAAATTACACAAGATTATAGCGACACCTCAGTCTAGTTGGACTTCAATAAGTTTATTTAAATTTGTTCGGCATTTAAAAACTGAACCTAAAAAAACGATTTTACAGAGCTCACTTCTCGTTGCAGTAAATACTGAGTTAAACTTTTCTGTTCGTTACATTGCAGATTACTGTAATTTAAATACGTTCCGGTTGGCCAGAAAATGTGGTCGCCCGCCCATTGTGCAAAGCCCAGAGGTCGCTTGGTCGGCAGGGGGCGCTAGTGCGCAAATCGGTGCTCGCTGACAAGAGCTGATCGCCATGAGTTTCACTTATTGATCGGCAGCAAAAAAAATGGCGTAGTGAAGCCATTACACTAAGGTGCAAATGACTACTTATTGTGGTCAAAAGCCATTTTTAAAAATTCCTTATATTAATTTTTTTTATATGAAATGTATTAAAATAACATTAATCTGTCAGTTTCACTCCGAGCTTCATAGAGTAAAGACGTGCGACTAACGTACGATCCAAAAAACACAAAAAAACAAGTGATCTTTCTTACACGTTGATCTTGGAAGAACTAAAACCTCAAAATGTTATTGACGTCAGTAAAGTACTGAAAAAAGACCACAACGATCCAAATAAAAAGACAAAAAGGGGCCTAATTGTACTAACATTTTTAACAATTACCCTACCCGACATATTGTGGTTAGAATATGAAATAGTTAATATACGACCGAACACGACGTTAAAACCCATTTGAGCAACAAATTGAATATTTCTAGCACTGAATTTACCGTCTCAAAATTCAATTTTAAGCAAAGACGTGAAAAATCTTCGTTTAAAATTGGGCTTTCCGACGCATTACTGGCTAGGGTTCTTGACACTTCAGTTTGGCCTGAACATGCCATAGTTCACGAATTCATTCATAAAAGTAATCCTCGGGCTCGTGGTCCTTTGACTCCCTCTACTAGAGTTCCAAAAAACTGATTGATTCGTTTCTCCTTCACTATCAGAATGTTCGCAGTTTATTTGGCAATCTTAGTAAACTGCACGTTAGTAGTGCCTCCTTCGATGCCAATGTTATTGCCTTTACTGAAACATGGCTCAACTCGTCCGTCTCTGATAGCGAATTACTTGCACTGATAAAAAAAAACAAGAATTTTGGTCATAAAATTGTGACCATTCGGTCACGAAAGTAGCGCAAGCATATTTTGGTCTTCTTTTAAGATTTTTGTTCTTTATTCAAGAATTTTTGCATTCTTATTTCACGATTTTTTAAAACTTATTTCAATCCATAAAAGAGTTTGGAATAAGAATAATATGGTCTTAAATTGAGAAAAAAAATCTCAAAAAATGACCACAATCAAGCTTAAATCAAGATTAAAAAGGATTGTTCCAAGAATTTGGTCGATCTCAAATAAAGAATAAAAAGTCTTTTACTAAGATTATATTTTCTTATTATTTTATTTTTTATTAATATATTTTTTTGTTGTTTTAATTTACATAATATCTTATTGCTTAAGCTTACATTTTAATACCTAATTGTTTAAGTTTACATTTTAGTATCTTATTTTATAAATTTAATTTTAACTTATAGCCATTTTTTCTAAGAAACATTTTGCCGTTGATATTGTTCCATTCCATTAGTTTTCCCCGAAAGAGCACCCTTAACTCCAATGGAGGAATAGCCTCCCGTAATTCGTCGTCCATCAAGTACCTTAGGCTCTCGTATGTAACTTCGGCTTCTAAATACAGATGTAAAAAAAAAAGAAAACATAATTAAATATAAATATTAAATAAATAAAATTTTGAAGTATCTTTCTATGGATACACGAGCAAAGCGTCACTTTTCAAGTAGCCGTGTGCAAGAACAGTTACATACATACATACATTCATACATATGTGTGTATGTATGTACACATTTAGCGACAAAACTTTGCAAGCATATCTGCACAACCAAAAATGCGTTGCATTACTGCAAACTACGCTCACGATTTAATACTCACCAACCCGCTCAAAATCAAACTCTTTTAAAAGATTGTTTAATTTGTTGTCATCGGCATCGAGTTCTATATCGTCACAGAATTCAAAATCCATCACAAACACAATTAGATGCTCACCCTTCGAATCACAATTTACAAATGTTAAGCACGTCAATGGCACGAGTCTAACGTCATGGCTTACTAAGTGCAAGGTTGTCTTTGGTTGGGCTTATGTGACATTATTTTCCAGGAAGACTACCTTGCATTAATTATATCATGGTGAGAAACATGTGCCGAAAATGCAGAGCGAGATGGCATTATGATTGCCATTTTTGTGTACGAAAAAATGAGACAATAGTAGTAGCACAATCGTTGGAATTTTAAGAATTAGAAAAATCTTAATTTAAGATTTTTATTTCTTGAAATAAATCGCGTTTGGTATTCTTTTAAGATTATTTCGTATTCTTTTGAGAATATTTGGTATTAGTTTAAGCTCATTTTTTAAGAATATGGAAAATCTTAAATCAAGTTTTTTTTGTGCTTGAATAAACCCTAGAAAATCTTATTTTTAGAACTTTTGGTCTTATAATAAGATTTTATTTTAAGAATGCACAAATTCTTGAAAGAAGATTTTTATTTTTTTATCAGTGTGCTAGTAACTACGTCGTCTATAGATGTGATCGCCAACTTCGAAGCGGCGGCGGTGTTCTTATCGCAGTTAAGTCCGATTTAACTTCCGAATTGGTTCCGATAACTGACACAGATAGCAATTTAGAGTTTGTTGCGGTTCGCATTCAGGTTCATGACTACTCTGTTTATGTCTCATGCTCGTACATCCCACCCCGGTCTGACACGAACATTTACTTACGGCATGTCTCATTAATTCTGAACATTCATTCTTCTCTTGGTGCTAACGATCACCTTATTGTTATGAGAGATTTCAACCTTCCGTCCATATCTTGGATGCCCTCCCCTGACTCGAACGTTCTTATTCCCACTGCGCCCCATGATTTTGTTCACGGCCTTATTGACCTTTCATTGGGACAAATAAATCATGTAAGGAACTGTGGTGACAAAGTCCTAGACCATATTTTTGCGTCGGAGTTTGCTAAAGCCTACGTTTCTAGAACTGACCCCCTCTCCAACCCCGAAGACGCTTATCACCCCACTCTTGAGATAATTTTAGAAGTATCGACTCCATATTTATTTTCGTTCGTTTCGACTTTTATGGACTATCCTACTGATGATCCCGAAAACTTATTCGACCGTTTCTATGACATTATATACTCTGGTTTTGACATGTTTGTTCCGTCGTTTTCACATTCTGACGTCTCGCATAAGCCTCCCTGGTTTTCTCGTCGACTTTCCAACTTGAAAAATGTGAAGTCTAGACTTTTTAAAAAGTTTAGTAGAACAGGGTTGCAAGTCGACCGTGCTAGATACTTAACAGCGCGTTATAATTTTTTGACACATAATTCTGAGTGCTAAAATAATTACCTGAACCGGTGTAGAAACGAGTTCCAAGCGAACCCTAAGCAATTTTACGCGATTGTCTATTCTAAACGAAAATCTCAAATCTTTCCATCCTGTCTTCATCTCAATACTGAGGCCGCTTCTAACGAGCCTGACATCGCGAACTTATTCGCTAAATTTTTTCAATCATCGTACTCATCTATTAGCTTCGATACTACCTCAACGTATCCATATCCTCTTCCGCACTCCAATTGCATCTTCATGCCCACGATCAGTGACGATGATGTTCTTCAGAACCTCAAAACACTCAAACCTTCCTTCTCTTCCGGTCCAGATTTGGTACCCAGCTGTGTTTTGAGAAATTGTGCTAATGCGCTAAGTAGTCCACTGTCCAAGCTGTATCAGTTGTCTCTTCAGTTTTCGTTTTTTTCCTGAATGTTGGAAGGAACCCTTCATAATTCCCCTTCACAAAAAGGGTAGTAAATCCAACATCGAAAACTACAGAGGGATTGCAAAGCTTAGTGCGATTCCAAAATTATTCGAACTTTTAGTTACTGCTCAGCTTCAACACCAATGTAGCTCATTAATGTCCACCTCGCAGCATGGCTTTATGAGACAACGTTCTACTTCCACAAACCTTCTTGAGTTTTGTTCTGTCATTAGAAACGCCTTTAAATTCAACACACAAACTGATGTTCTTACAGAATCAGCAAAGCCTTTGATTCCTTGAATCACCTCTTACTAATAAATAAACTTACACTTTTGGGCTTTCCTATTCTGTTGATTAAATGGATCGCCACTTATTTATCGAACCGAACTCAAAAGGTAGCTTTTAAGGGTTAATTTTCAAATCGTGTACAGGTAACTTCGGGTGTTCCGCAAGGGAGTCATCTTGGTCCACTCGGTAAAGCCAAAGGGGTTTTTGCCTTCGTTAAGCGCTGGTCGAAGGAGTTTGATGATCCCTATACCACTAAACTCCTTTATGTCTCTCTTGTTCGCCCAATTCTGGAATATTGTTCGTGCGTATGGTCACCTCAATATGCGAAATTTCAAGACCTTATTGAATCAGTTCA
>VNJS01006342.1:0-10403 GCA_008042575.1 Drosophila watanabei | reverse complement strand
CTTTTGATTTTCTTTCCTATTCAATGTATATGGCTTCGGAAATATAACATTTAATATGTATAATATTTCTTATATGTTTTTTTCCAGTTACGCGATACTTCAATATACATTTTCGTATAAATATAATATATATTTAAATATAATAAATATAATAAGTAAATATATACATATGTTTATCCCTTTCAAATCTTTTTTCAAGAAGTTTCAGAACTTTTTCAGGTAAATCGATTCGAATAATAGATTATAGAACCGATTTTCATTTTCAGCTCTAATTTGAAAGGTTTATTATTAACCTCAACACAAAAGTGTTAGCTATTTTAATGCAAGTTTTTATAATGTTTCCACATTAATCCCAACCTTGTAACCATTTTGTTAGTTTCTACCATTACTTCCTTGGCTTTAATAACCGTGGGAGACTGAATTAGCGCTATAATCAATCTATATTACAAATATCCGAATAACACGAATGGATTTCATAAACCTCAAATGCTAAATACTTCCGCCTTCGGTTTAACCAACTTACAGACGATGATTGATGACATTGGTCGAGGGGCAAGACTTTGCACAGATTCTGCCCGAGATCCCCCCGCAGGGTTATGTGTGCTTATGTGTACTCCTCCATATATAGTATTCCTACCAGGCTAAGCATGTAATCCGCTGAGCCGGGCAATAAGCCCGTAACTGTCAACCAGTCGCTCCCAATGATGCAGCATGTATGTATGAATGTGCGAGCTAATGTACAGTGCGTTTCGTTGTTGCAAAAGTCTTGGTTAATGGTGTGGGAAAAAATAAAATTTTCGATCTAAGTAGCTAGAAATAAAGTTAACCTAAGGAGAGACACTTGTAAAATACTCGAAATTAATTTGTATTTTTATTTAAGAGTTCACTTTCTATGCAATATTCTGTATTGATATATTATTTGGAAAATTCAGAAACAAATAATAAAATACTATATGGGCAATTCTCTGATGTCGCACGCGACATTTGTACGCATTCAAACTGAAATAAAACATGTTCTAAGACTTTATTTCAATTTTACAAAATTTGAAACTTCTAGCTCTTCGTAAGCTCTATAGTTGATGTTAAGATCGATTTTGGAAAATTTTTCTTTTTCGAGAAATTTACCAAAATGTATGGAATTCGCACGCGACAAAAACAGAAGTCACTTTTTTAAAAACCCGTTCAAACACTGATCTCAGCAAAACCTGATGAGAGATTTTAGTGCAATTAATTTTAATGTATTATTCATAATGTTGTCTTAAATTTATTTTTAGTTTGACCTTAAAATATGAAGTAGTTTTTTTAAGTTGCATTTTTATCGATGTCGCACGCGACACTTTGTTCCATCATACTTTGCATGTTGTTTTTTAAATATTTAGGTAAATTAGAAGATCATATATCCGTTTCATTTCGACTTTTTGCATTGTTCTTGTGATGTTAGGAAACCAAAGTAAAAGAATAATGCCTCTGTTTTAGGTGTTTTTATCAAAACAAAACAAGCTCTTTTTTATGATGTTTTTCATCAAAATTATGAAAAATCGCATTTACGCGAAAATGCGAATATTTTGAAATCTTTTTTAGAATACGTTAAAGGCTGTTTTCTAAAGTTACTATGTTGACAAAAATCATTTTAGAAAACTTCTAATTTTTTGGCCGTGGTTGCTGTTTTAGAGAATCACCCATATGTAAACTAAATATTATTAATATTAATTAAAATAAAGAAATAATTGGAATATGTAACATACTTACATATATGATATATGTTGTATAAATATGTTGTTTAAAAATTATAATGACGATAACCCAGCAAAAATAGAAATATTTAAATATTCTAAAATGGGTCCTAACATTATTTTATAAAATATTTTTCGGGACTGCACTAAAACCTCAAAAGTTTTGAAATCTCTTATACCAGCAACATTTTGTTGCATAGTTTCGGGCAGCTGTTAAAAAGATTTTAAACATTTATTTATTTCTTTTCAGTAACTTATAATATAGAAAATATAATTTTAAAGAAACGCACTGTAGCAATGACTTAAAAAACAATTTAAGGCATCGAATTGCGTCTGCGGACATTAATTAAAATTTCCTTCGCTTGAGCGAAAACTGCCACGAAGTGCAACATATTTTTGTACGGCCTGCATTTTACAACGATTCCAGTAAGCAATTAAGAGTTGAAAAGAGAAAAAAAACAACAATAAAATATTGTTCAAGTAATGAGAACTGGTTATTTAATGTTGCCTGTTGCCAAGGCTGGATGGATGGATGCCCGGAGTGGCCGATATCGACTTGGCTTACCTCCAAGGGCTTCAGTCGCGACTTTGGCTTCGCAGATTTATTTTTGTTTCCGAACCTAAGCCGCTTACACGGAAAATCTTTGCGTGTTTCATTTTTGGTTTGTTTAACGTTGAGATTAACATGGAATCTGATTTGTCATAGGGGTTGGCATTGCTTCAACATTTAATTACACTCGGGGGGTGGGTGAGTGGGTGGACCCTTCGCTGCTTCATTGCTTCATTGGACGCAGCCTTCAACTTTGATGTCTTCGGTTATTTGATGCCAATTAAGGCCTCGCGCACACTATAACATGAAAGAGGAGCTGACGGCTGATGAGAAGAGTGCCGTTACACGAAATAAGCTTGTTAAAGAGCTTACATTTTTTCACCTGCGCACACTATGGGCTGAAGCTTACGCTGATAATTGCAATGGTAGTCATTAGTATCATCAATCTGTATCAACTAAATAAGCTTCTGTCAGCTTGTAAAAATCAAACATGTTTGTTCGATCAAACAGAGCGGAGCGGAGCTGATGGCTGATAACAGCAGATCAGCTCTCAGTGTGCGCACTTTCATAGAGAGTAGTGTGTTTGTTTCTGCAAGCTTATAAGCTTCTATTTAAGCTTCAGCCGTCAGCTTCATCTTCATGCTATAGTGTGCGCGAGGCCTAACTGATGAAAGCTTAGCCCAAAGATCCCATCGGTCAGAGAAAAGGAGGATTGCATCAGTTACTGTCCCCGTTCCAGAGAAATAATTCCCTTGATTAAAAGGTGGTCTCTAACCGAATTAATCTGTTTTGGGAATTGATTTTTAGAATGCATTTGACTTGAGTTTATTGATACTTTCAATCAAGAGTAACTAATGTTTTTTGATATCTTTTTAATTAAAAAATTAAGCTTATAGAAATCTGTATTTATATTATGACATGTTTACTTTTCAATACTTTGTTTATAGATAGTAGTAGAAGGTTTTTCCTAGAAACCTTTTATGAAACCCGAAAATATACTTGGGTATTTATACCCTTGCTGGGTATTATAATTTCAGTCAGAAGTTTGCAACGCAGTGAAGGAGTCATCTCCGACCCTATAAAGTATATATATTCTTAATCAGCATCAACAGCCGAGTCGATCTAGCCATGTCCGTCNTCAACAGCCGAGTCGATCTAGCCATGTCCGTCTGTCCGTCTGTCCGTCTGTCCGTCTGTCCGATTATACGCGAACTAGTCCCTCAGTTTTAAAGCTATCTGAATGAAACTTTGCAGATAGTCTTCTATATACTCTCACTCGGACATAAGTCGGAACGGGCCAGATCGGACGACTATATCATATAGCTGTCATACAAACGATCCGTGAATTTTTAGAAAAAAAATTATAACTTCACTGTTTTTTAAAATATCTTGATCAACTCTCGGTTATGAGCTTTCTATATTGTTTCAGAATTTTAGATTTAATTTTATTAAAATCTGACTACTATATCATATAGCTGTCATAGGAACGGTCGTGAAATTTAAAAAAAAAAAATAATTATAGCTTTGTCAGTTTTCAACATAATTTGTTCTACTTTGAGATACTAGTATTTCATATTTTTTCAGAATTTTGTTGTAAATTTCATAAGAATCGGACGACTATATCATATAGCTGCCATACAAACGATCGGTAAACGTGGAGAAAAATTACATTTTACTTTACATGTAAAAGTGCGAAAAAATGTAAAAAAAAAAAAAATGTAAAACTGTTAAAATTGTATGAATATGAAAGTAGTTCATATTATATTATATTGGGATAGATTATAATTTATACAATTGGAATCTGCAAGGGTATACATACTTCGGCGTGCCGAAGATAGCTTCCTTTCTTGTTTTTGTGATGAATTTGCATTGTATTTATGGAAAGGTTATATGTATTTATGAGCTTGTAGTTTATATAAAATAAGTATTATATTCCTCAATTTTGAAATCAATTCCAGACAGACGTTTCCCGTAAATTGTCGGTTATTCGATGCCAATTAACTAATGAAACTGCACTATTTCGGAGCTGAGCACCGCAGACACCGCGTTCCTAGTTGGCCATTGTTATCATTTTCCACAGCGACAGTTGGGTATTGTTCGGATATAGGGGGATAGGTTCGGATATGCCCAGAGCTCGGAGGGAAATGGAAATGGACAAAAGGCGAGCCATCAATCAGATGGAGAGCAGGGGTCTCGCCGAAGGTGCTGCGGGAATGAAAACCTTTGCCAGGCCAGACCAAAAATGATTTACATGTGCGAGCGCGTGTCTTTTGTTTAATTGTTGCCTGCCCACACATCAATACAACACACACACACACAGATCCCTGTGTATCGGTTTACTTTTCAAAGATAATTGATTAATGTCGGTTGGGTAAACGGTTTTCGGTTTTAATTATACGTTAGCAGCCATCGACAGTGGCCCATAAATCATAATCGATCAAAGATTTTGCTCAGCTCAAGCTCAAAAATATTCAAATCGCGATCGAAACTATGCCTCCTTCGCCGCCTCCTCCATAAATAAGGAACGGAAGTAAATACTTTGAGGAAAAAAACAAAACAATAAGAAATTTTGTGCTGATGCTGAAAAGGCTTCCTCATAAATTTCCAAGTGCTGCGCTTACAGTTCTTACAGTTCTACCCCACTGAGGTACAGAGAAAAAAATGCACACACACTCCCCTGAAAAGGGGCCGGAAAAGAGGGCGGGGTGGGGGCGTGGCCAGCGGACCGCCCGCTATTCGGTTGACTCAAAAATCGTAGCCCTCGGTTGCTGTTTACCGTTGATTACAATCACTTCAGAGCCGAAGAGAGAGCCGTTGGGGGTGTGCAATTGCAATGCTTAACCTTTAGGCTGTGCTAAGGTTTATTTACTTGATTTTAAAATAAGTTTACTTATTCTAATATACAGTGCATTCTATATGAGAAATTTTAAATTATGTTGGTTTATATATAAATTTATTCATTACTCTGTCAAAATCAATTTTGCTTACAAAATAAATGTATGCAGACTTTATACTTTTGAAACCTATCATGTTTATATGTTTGTGTTTCTTTTTGTTTTATTTAATTTACTTTTTATTTTGTGTTTTTAACAGTTTTAAAACTATCTCAGTTTCTTATAGATCATTACAAATTCTTTTTACATTTATGTGATTTATTTTATACAATTTATACAATTACAAAATGTAGTAAATATTTTTTAAAACTAAGGACAAATATTTAAAAAAATGTAATTCTACTCCATTTCAAAATTTATTTTATAAAATTTATACAATTACAAAATGTATTAAATATTTTTTAATACTAAGGACAAATATTTAAAAAAATTTAATTCTACTCCATTTCAAAATTTATTTATTAATATTATACTTTGAAAAAGTCGCTTCTTTAATTTTATAAAAATCAAAACCAAATCTGAAGGAAAATTGCAAATCTTATTACATATATGTAGGTTGTTGCTATCAATAATTTTTAAACTATTTATATATACATAAACATAATTCTAGAAACTTTATTTTGTTTTATTTCCATCACTATATTTACGTAGTTAGTAAACTTTAAAAAATTACAATGACTTTTTACAGACTTTACTTACAGTCAATGATTTCAACCCACTGAACGCCCTAAGGGTTAACGTTCATAAGGCCCTTGCAATTTTGTATATGTGTGCGGGATTCAGTGAATCTATGCGTATGTGTGTGCGTGCGAGACCTAACATTTACGCACTCAGCGAATTGAACAGTGTTTACAATTTTTCTATTGATGTTGCTGCCTTTACTGGCGTTGTTTTACGACTACAGCGAAAAGGCCGGACCGTTAATTCGATTCAATTTTGGAAAATGTTTGGATAGCCAACAACAATGGGGAGCGAACGCGAGCATGCAGCTGGGAAATGCAAAACGAGATTGAAGCGGGGAGCAGCTCATTTGTCAGACTCAGAGCCAGAGTGAGACTCTTCGGAGGCATTTGTCTTATTTTACTTTTGCGAGTGATCCGCGCAACAGCAACATGTACTGTACGTGGCAGCAGGCAGCAGGCAGCAGCGGCAACAACGTCAGCAAATCGCATTAAGGACTCTTAATGAAAGTTGCCGCATCCTTGCGATGGCAGACACATCGTTTGTACGATGATTGATTTCACGCCAAAACGATTTCAATCAGCATTTCCGTTCCAACTTTTTTTCCCCTTCGCTTTTTTTCCTTCCAGGGAGGAACAACTTATTGCATTATGTGAATGGGGGTTACGTGGAACGTAAAGGGATTGGATTGGGTTCGGTTGGAAGGACGATGAGAGTGCGTCTTGAATAAGTTCAGGCAGGCAATCAGTTCCGTTGCTACAAACTGGGTCAGGATAAGAGTTGACTTTATAGGGGTTTCCCAGTGGCGGAAATGAAAGTGTGAAATTATGATGGTCGAACTGTGATGCACCAGTTTTTACATCCTTGAAGCTATGGATTTAACATTGTAAATATTTTCATACTTACAAAACTTTAATCTCAACTAAATTTAATTAATATATAAATAACTAGAACTAGAATTACAACTCTCTTACTACTTAAAAAAAGTTAAAAGCAGTAGTAGACACGCTCCTATTCCATGCTAATGTAATTTAATTTTACTGATAATTATAATGGATTATAAGACTTCGATAACCATCTATTATATCCTTGCAGGGAATAATAATTTTAGTCAGAAGTTTGCAACGCAGTGAAGGAGTCATCTCTGACCCTATAAAGTATATAAATTCTTGATCAGCATCAACAGCCGAGTCGATCTAGCCATGTCCGTCTGTCCGTCTGTCCGTCTGTCCGTCTGTCTGTCTGTCTGTCCGTCCGTTTCTACGCAAACTAGTCCCTCAGTTTTGAAGCTATATAAATGAAACTTTGCAGATGGTCTTCTATATACTCTCACTCGTACATAAGTCGGAACGGGCCAGATCGGACGACTATATCATATAGCTGCCATACAAACGATCCGTGAATTTTTAGAAAAAAAATTTTAATTTCACTGTTTTTGAACATATCTTGACCAACTCTCGGTTATGAGCTTTATATATTATTTCAGATTTTAAGATTAAATTTCATAAAAATCGGATGACTATATCATATAGCTGCCATAGGAACGATCGGGAAATTTAAAAAAAAAAATAATAATAACTTTGTTAGTTTTCAACATAATTTCTTCAACTTTTAGATACTAGTATTTCATATTTTTTCAGAATTTTGTTGTAAATTTCATAAGAATCGGACGACTATATCAAATAGCTGCTATACAAACGGTCGGTAAAAAATATAAAACTGTACAAAATGTAAAACTGTAAAAAATGTAAAACTGTAAAATTGTATGAATATGAAAGTAATTCATTTTATATTATATTGGGATAGATTAGAATTGATACAATTGGAATCTGCAAGGGTATACAAACTTCGGCGTGCCGAAGTTAGCTTCCTTTCTTGTTTTGTACTAATTTTTATATTTATAAAACTTTAATCTGTGAAAGGTGAAGCATATCTTCAAAGTTTGTTACTTAAAAACTCAATGCATTGAAAATATTAATAACTACAAGTAAAATTTCAACTCTATTGCGATTTAAATATAGTTCTATTCCATGCTTAATGTAATGTAATTTTCATAATAATAATTATAATGGTTTCGAAATCGTTAGTCATCTATTATTAAATAATTTTCTCAGAATTTAAAATTAATTTTTATGATCTGAAGAATGAATTGACATTTGATTGAAGTGATCGCCCGCCAGCACTCTTATCCCTCAACTTCAGATTTTCCCACTCGATTTAAGGTCGATGCGGGTCAGAATTTTCCTGGCTGCCACAAGCCCACTCTGCATTAACCCCATACACATACATATTAACCCTCAATCTCGCTTACATGTCTAGACATGGACTGAAGCTCCACACTCCAGGACCCCTGGAAAAAAAGTGAAAGCTGTCCTTAGCCGCCAGTCAACGGCAAATTTATTACCTATTTAGCCTTAAATGGTCCTGGAAATATGTTCATCCTGGATAAATGCTGATGTCCTTTTCTAGCACTCGGTGTGCGACTGTGTGTGCAGGGACGACAGTTTAATTTGTGATTAATTGACGTTAAAAGGGTTCAACAATCATGCAGCCACTCCAGCCACTCCCCACTTCACTTTCACTCTCAGCTTAACTCAATTTGTTTGGAACGCTGAATGGAACGGAAATGATGCTATAACTTGGCGGATGTTTAATATAAAATTCAATTCATTTAAATTTGAAGAATTCCCAAGGAAATTTAAATTGAGTTGGTAACGAAAAATGTGAAGCCGAGTTGGATTAACATTTGGCGTTTAACACTTTGTGGAGAATTTATATCCGTCAGTTGCGGCAAACGTGACACCTCAACTGCCAAAGCTTCCGTTTCATGTCTTGTATTGTTTCTTCTTTTCGTGGTTCTTTTTCTTTGGTTTTTTGTTGTTTTTTTTTTTTGGTAGGACAACAAAGGTTATTAACAGTCCGGAGACGTGCAACTTCCAGCAAACAAAGTAAATGGAGAAATAAAAGTGAGGAAGGAGAGAATCTCCCACGCCGCCGGCAACTAAAAGTCGAGTGTTCTCTATTCCGCACTGACCGCTTGATTAACATTTTCTTAACATGTTCCACAGAGAGAAGGACAGATGCAGAACCCACAAAAAAAAAAAGAAAGAAGAGAGAGAGAGGAAGGGACTATTGTATTAATATGCCCGCCGTGGGCGTGGGCAATATGTCAAACATGAATTCCTAAGCGGAACACGTACGCTTCCAACACTCGAAATTCGTGGAATGCGTTTTTTGTTTGTTTTTTTTTCTCCTCTCTTTTTGGGAGGATCCATTTTCACCCAAAGGACACAAGTTTCCTAACGTAGGAAGTAAAGTTTTAATGCTTTTAGTATTTGCTTATAAAGGTGAAGAGTTAATGCGATAGCGGGCTCCAAATGTATTCCCCAAATCCCCCAAGTTTTCCACCCACTAAAATCACTTTCACAAAGTGCAGGGACTCCTTTTTGCATGCAACGCTTATGCCTTGGAGATTAACTGGGGTAGCAGGAGGTTCCGTTGGGCTATCTGGCCTGGGGACAGGACTAACAAATTTTCAGCACAAACCAGGCACAAAGAACAGGGCCCTATCCTCCATCTTAGCCATTCTAATTGAATTGAATGCAAAAATTTCAACCGGCACATGAAAGTGTTTCAATCTCTTTGGCAATGTTACAGGCAGAAAAAGGATATCGCGTTCTGTTTTAAGTGTATATATGTGTAGTCAAATAAAATGTTAAATCTATTATGTCGATTATAAACTAGGAAGTTATAAAATTTTTTCAATGATAAATAACTATATAATAATTAGAGAAACATTAAATTTTTTGTACACAATTGTTCCATGTTTTTTAAATAGTTTGAAATAATTTTAAATAAAAATCTATAGATGTTATATTTTAATATATTTAAGTGACTACATCTTACCATAATAATTTTCCCAGTGCATCCCCTAGTAAGCTCTGTCCATAAACGATTCATAAGCGAGTACATTTCATCAGTCTCCGCATACACTCGCCGCTCCTTTTCGACTGCATCCTTTTGTGGAGGCAAATCTGATTCAGCCTGGTTCTCTGTGTCCTGTGTCCCGGCCTCTGTGTCTGGCTGGGAGTCGCCTCGCCTCGCCCTTTGCCCTTCGCCATTCGCATGTAGTCATGTGCACATATCAGTTGTCTGGCAGCCGTCTGCGGCCTTGAATCCACATTTACCCAAAGCCCAAAACTGAAAGCCGCAACTTAATCGCTCTTCTCGGGGGAGCAGAGAACGGGGTGAGCCGAGTATTAACAACTCCGGAGAGCAACAAAAACATTTCATTTTATCATTTAATTTGCCATGTCCTGAAGGTAAACGAAAATGAAAACAAGCAGACGCACTGGGAAAGCTTGTTTGATAAAGTTGAAAAGTGAAAGAAATCAGCAATGAAGCTAATATTCATCTAAGATTTGAATTTAATATAATTTTTACAAAGGGTTTTATGGCTTAAGTTTGATAAATATAAATGTAAGATGAGATTTACTCAGCTTAAGTATTTTATTTGTTATTATTATAAAGTATAGATATTATATT